>CAOKZL010000098.1:0-215000 GCA_948472985.1 Iguana delicatissima | reverse complement strand
GCGCTACAACAAGCCAGTGCAGAAATGGCCTATGAGTTTTTACTCTAACATACAGATTGGCTATGATTCTACATCAAAGAGGTATAGCATAGCTTTACATTCACAGAGTTACACCTCAGTTGTGATACACTACCTCTTTCCAGAATTCCAGCTTTGTATACACAGCCCTTGCACATTGACGTGCAACCATTTATAATCATGCAATCAATGCACAATGTGTAACAACATGCCGTGTACAACATGCAATGTGCAATGATGTGAAATGGCACCACATACATAAGTCTGCTTTTGTAACCTTCAGCTGAATATGGACACATGTGCAAGACACCAACAGGATGCCAATTGTTATCATCCAATTATTGCATCTAAATCATATGGCTGCCCTCCAGTATTTGAAAGCTTCTCTTAAAAATCAAAGTTGGAAAGAAGTCTTCTAGACTAGCCTTTCTCTTTTTATGAAGTGATAATTTCAGACATTCCTTCTGCCATTCATCTACATCTTTGTATAGTAGAATGATTCATCATAAACCTTGCTGTTCATGTGATTCAACAGCAAAGAGAGAAGATCCATTTCAATCTAGCTTCAGGCCTGGCTATGGGACAGAGGCAGCCTTGGTCACCTTGGTGGATAATCTATGCAGGGAAGTAGACAAGGAGAGTACATCTATGTTGGTTCTGCTGGATTTTTCTGTGGCTTTTGATATCATCAACCATGGTATCCTTCTGAGCTGTTTCTATGGGATGGGACTTGGGGCACTGTTCTGCAGTGACTCCAGTGCTTCTTGGAGGGGCAAATTCAGAAGGTAGTGCTTGGGATTCCTGCTCTACCATGTGGCCATTGGCCTGTGGTGTCCCTCAGGGCTTAGTTTTGTCCTCCTATCCCGCCACTGCATGCTATTAGCAACTACATGAAACTGCTGGGAGAGGTTATCTGCAGTTTGGGAGCAGGATGCTAGCAGTATGTGAATGATACCCAACTCTCTCCTCTCTCTTTCTTCAGTCCAATTCCAAGTCTCTGTACTAAATCAATGTATGCTATTGATATTGGACTGAATGAGGGCAAAGAAACTGAAACTTAATCCAGACAAGACAAACATGCCCCTGGTCAGTCGAAAGGCAGATCGGGGACTAGGGATACAGCCTATGTTGAATGGGGTTACACTCCCCTTAAATCTCAGGTGCTCAGTTTTGGCATTTTCCTGTACTCAGAGCTAAGCCTGGATACCTAGATTTCAGCATGCAACATTTGCACAGTTAAAACTTGTGTTTGGATTACCGTAACATGCTCTAAAGAGGGCTGCCTTTGGAAACTCTTCAGAAACTTCAGCAGGTTCAGATTGCTGATTGGATCAGGTTATAGGGAGTATATTGCTCCTTGCTGAAACAACCCCACTGCTTGCCAATCTGATTCAGGGCAGAATTCAAAATGCTGGTTATGATCTTTAAAACTGTATGCAGCTTGGTTCCAAACTATGAAAATGCTGTATCCCCCTATATGAGCTCAAGATCTGTGGGGGAAGGCTTTCTCTCAGGCCCGCTACTATTCAAAGTATGTTTGGTGTTTGGTGATGACACAAGAGACAGTCTTTTTCGTGGGTTTTCTCACGTTGTGGAACTCCTTCCTCAAAAGGTCCAGTTGGCCTCCTCCCTGCTATCTTTCCACTGGCTGCTGTGAACTTGTTTTTTTTTTAATCAAAGATTAGTTTAATTGTGTTTTATGTTCTGTACTAAGTGAAATAAGTAAGTAAGTAAATAAATAAATAAATAAATAAGCAAGCAAGCAAGCAAGCAAAGATATTTTCATATAGCGAGCATTACAACATCTGCAGTCATAAGTATATTACTGATCATGTAAATCAGTCCTGAAGCTAGATGGTTCGGACTTGATAACTAACAATATTGTAAAGCCATTGAAGTGACGATGTATGACAATGTCCAATTCTACAATGAATTCTTTCACAGAAATAATTCATTTAAATATATTTTTAAGGGTTCACTTTTAATACAGACTCTATAAACAGTAGACAGAGAAGCAGGTTCTTCAGTTTGATAAGAGGGAAAGTTTCCATTGAGAGTTCATTTAAAACAGCAACAATGAGTGTTTACTTTGTTCCTGTAAATAATATATGCAGTGCCAATTTGTTATTTCTGGTATATAAGAACTTCAAAGAGATTTTAAACAAATCAATAAGCCTGATGAAGTGATGGAATTTCTCTGGAGGAGAAATTGTTGACAAATTTGTTTTCTTAAACCTTATTTGTAAAAACTAGGAGACTTTTTGTCTTTGATTTTTTAAAGGAAATGTTTGAAGTCTGAGTTTTTTGCCCCATGGCCCCATTTGGATCTATTTTCTAATCCTCTCATTTCATAAATCAAAACAAAACTTCTGTTTGGGTAATCTAATTTTTTTTATTATTATTCTTGATTATGTGCTGAATACATGTGGTATCTTCTAATTTTTGTTACAGAGTTGTGATTAAAATATATGGCCCCCAAAGAGGTTGATAACAATTTTTTTAAACAATCTTGGACTTAATTAAGGGATTTAAAGGATTAGAAACAAGATAAGAGATGTTAAAGGGGCACACTTTTTTTGAAAGTTCTGTAGAATTTTAAATAGTTGCCACACATGAAAACATTGAAAAATGCCTCACCACACACTGCATATCAGTGATTTTCACTCTTTTGTGTTTCCATCAGACACAAGCTTTGAAACTGATAAGCGATATCTGTGTGGCCCAACCATACAATCCACAGCTGCAATATAAATGTTTCAGCTGAACCTGAAAGAAGTTTTCACAGACTGACAAAGATGAACCAAATAAATAAGCAATTAAAAATGTGATTCAAACTGTCCCTTCCCCCTAAAACAAGAAACACGGTCTGTTTTCCAGTTTGTACATTCAGCAGCATCAAATGCTGAACTTCTTCCTGAATGTTACCTTTCCTAGCTTCAGGCAAAAGGGTCGCTTGGTTTAATGTTTGCTCTTAAAAAAAAAAAACAGAATTAGAAAAAAACATAAACCAAAAGCCTTTCGCATAGAAAATCAATGTGTCAATACATGGAGGCTTTCTTTTCCTCTGCTGTTTTCTTAAGTTCATTGTGATTTTTAAAAAAATACAGGAAAGAAAGCATTTAAAAATGCCTTGATTTATGAGGCTAGAGCTGCCAGAGGATTAGGAAATAGGAGCAAGTGGGACTACAGGGCAAATCTCAGACTTCAAAGGTTTTCTTCAATGTTCTGATTGCTGTTGATATTGTATTGGGATGAGCTAGAGATGTATAATTAAAAACTTTTCAATAGAAGTGTTAATAACGGAGAGATCTTGGCCCACGAAGTATGTTGTTTATCCTAAAACAAAGTTAAGAACAATGCCAGGGAAAGTAATTCTGTATCACATGAAACTAGCAAGCATCATCATCTATACTGTATGGTATAACAGTCTCCATATTTCTGCTCCCCACCCCATACTGTAATCATCTTGGCAGATTGCTTGACATTTATGGGCTTCCAATGCCTCTGTGGGGTATGACTTTCTTAGTGTAAGCCTATGATGACTCTTCCCTGATTGCTGCTGTTCTGATAGGCTACTGTTTGTCTTGGTACACCTTTACTGCACCAAGTAAATTCCAATGCCTGCAACAAGAAGGAGATGGGAAAGTTTTACATCAGACTGCCATTTTCAGTCATAGCCCTATGTTTTTCTGTTCCTAATTTCCTCTTCTTACTTCATTTTAAGCCATGGACTCTGGAATGGGCTGAGTCTCTGTCCAAAGAATAATCAGGCATTTGACTACCAAGAGTCCTATGTGTTCTGCCTCCTCTGGAATATTTAAAAAGATGAAGGATACAGAATATAGACATACATACATACATACATACATACATACATACATACATAAGAGAGAGAGAGAGTGCTACAGTAGTTGAGCCCTCACATGAAAAAGAAAGGCTGTATACAATCAATCCTGTGCACACACGTGAATAAGCTACACTGAATATATGAAGAGGACTTGTAAGTACACTTTGTCGTTGTATGAGTCTTCACATTTAAAGATGATTAAACAATGTTGGATGGGCGAAGTAATTTGCTCTCCCCCTGACTGTACCCTGCATCTGATTTTCTACACCTCAAGTTTGGCACAGGTATTATTTTTGCATTTTCTTTTGAAAGTACTATATGTGCAGTCTTATATTTCCTAAGGTATCTCCACAACTTTTACTTTTAAAGTAACATAGTAGAAGGATGGCTAGAAAGGAACAGCCAGAGTATTGGAGGAGAAGCTAAGAGCTTGCCTTTACTTGCCTTCCCTGCCACCTGATACCTGAGGCAAACCTTACTCTGCCTACTGGTAAGTAGGGCTGCTCCTGGCCTCAAATTACTATTGGCTTTGTCACTGCAGAATGATGGAAGAGAGAATGCTAGCAGCTGTAGTCTGGAAGCTAGGTGTTCTCAAATATTCATCCTGCACTAGTGTATATGTGTATGTTTCCCAACTTGGTAGACCAAGCTACAGCTGATGGGAGTTAAGGTCCAAACAATATGGAAGGGGCAAAGTTAGAGATCCAGCTGATATTGTGCATGTGGAGAAGACCTGTTATACCAATAATCCTAGATGTGCCAATATATATTGTCTTTGTTAATATTCTTTCAAGTAGACTCTGACTATTCTGACCCTATCATATAGTTATCTTGGCAAGATTCATTCAGGTTTACCATTACATTCCTCTTAGACTGAGAGAGTGTGTCTTGACCAAGATTACCCAGTGGGTTCCCATACATTCTTCCCATGAGCAAGAATTCAGACTCTGGTCTCCGGAGTCCTACTCCCACACTCAAACTATTACACCATGCTAGCTCTCAAAAGACAAATATATGCTGCATGTGATGATTCTTGAGGAGCCACTATAAGTGTTGGACTAGGAATCCAAGAAACCAGGATTTACATCCTTGCTCAGCCATGGAAACCCACTGAGTGAAAATGGGCAAGTCAAACTCACTTGGTCTTAGGGGGAGGTGATAGCAAACCTACTCTGAATAAATCTTGGAAAAAAGAACTATGGTAGGGTTCCCATAAGTCAGAGTTGACTTGAAGAAACTGTGATAATGGGGATTCCCATTATCTAGACTTGATTGAAGGGGGATACTTCCCTCTTCAGATAAACCAAGGATTAATGAGATCTTGAGATTAGGTTGCATTGCTATTGTGGGTCAACCTCACAGGTCACAGGGTGGGGAGAATTGCCCAATCAAAGGGAATAAGGTGAGCATCTTTGAGATGCATCGAAGGAGAAGTTATAAAAATCCTTGAGAGGCCATGTGGAGAGAGAGAAAACAAAGAACCCTCCTGGAGATGGGATCTGTGCCAGTAGTAGGCTGCAGGCCTAGGCCTCGCCTCCTGGCCTCACTCTTCTCTTAGACCATCTAAGCCTGTGAACACAAATGTGAGTAGCTAGAATAAAGTAGTTAGTCGCATTATGGCTTTTATTATTTTGGAGGTTGGCTGATCTCAAGAATGTATCTGTTTTTATAACTACTTGTAACTTACGCATACCTGAGAGGGGGGAGCCTCTCATGTGTATTATTGTCTTGTTTACTTGCATGCCTTAAAATAAATGCTTTTCTGTAAAACCTCTGTTTCCTCTCCATTCCCACACCATTCTTCAGCACGCGAGGACATTCTTCAGCACGAGAGGACTTCTCTCACTCAGAAGGGGGCAGTTGAGGGAAGGGAAAGGTCTTTAAACGTAGGGATTGGCAATCCACTGAGCAGAGTCCCACTGTCCTGCTCAGGTAATTCAGAATTCAGTGGGTGGTGGCAGCCTGAGAATTAGTGAACGCTGGGGAATTTCCTGCTCCTCTTCAAGGGTAGAAGTCAGGCTTGGGGGAGCTGTAAGTAAACTCAATATGACAGAAACATAACAATGAATCCTGATTCCTAGCCAGATCTGGAAACTAGGGTTGCATAAACCTATCCATGTACAGAGCTCTGGACTCTCATATATGATTATCTCTTGGTAAAATGAAGGCTGACAAAGGGAAATTAATCTTGCCTGCTTTCCTTTCCATGCATGATTAGCAAGATTCCAGCTAGGTCTGTGGGTAGCTTAGTGGTACAGTACAGGCTTGTTCCCAGGTTGAAGCCATGACATCTCCAACTAAGGACTAGGAAAGTCTGCTGTCTGAATGTTTGGATAGCACTCAAGGGTAGACAATGCTAAGCTTCATGGACCAGAGGCATGACACAACAAAAGAACATTTCCAATGTTCCTAATGCAGCATGTGGACTTTCTTAGATGGGCTAGAGAAGCAGAACCTTGGAAATGTTATCTGTTGGACTTTAACTCCCAGTATTTCCAGTCCCCAGTTTTTATATCCACAGTTAGAAAAAAAAATCCCAAAGTTGGGAGAGGTGTCTCAGTGGCCTCTACTCTATGCTGTAGCCCATCACACAGCTTCCCATCCACTGCCTTGATACCTCTTGAAAACTTCCAATTTTTGCAGTCTCTCTCCCGTGTTATTACAGCATGTCCTGATTAGATTTTTGATTACTTTTCTCTTTGTTAATTACCCTGCATAAACCACTGATGTCTAGATTTAAGTGGAGATTGGGAATTATTTTTATTTGCAAAATAAGGCCTAAATCAGCCAGGTTCTCTGCCTCTCTCTCTTTCTCAGTGTCCCATGAGATCTTACTGGATGTCCTTGTTTTATTGGCTTCTGTAGTCATTAGATGACTTGGCAGTTGCTGTCCTGTCAGCTTGAGAGGTCACTTACTAGCCTTGATCAGAGATTTCAAGGTGACCGCAAGGAAACTCCCTATGTCAGTTTGACGCAATTTGCAAACTAATGAGTTAAACCCTCCCAGCATGTTTAGGGGTCAGCGCTGATCTATTTGGGAAATATTTGTTGATTAGCATGTAAAGCCTCAGATGTGCCAAGGCCTGTTTATTCTCCCCACCACCCTCCCAGCCCTCTCCAGGTTGCTCCCGCCTTTAATTTCCCTGCAGGTTTTGGAAGGGATGCATTAAATTAAAACCACTTGCTGTTTTGTGAGCAGTCTTTTGTGACCAATAATGAATGTAATGAGTGAAAAAGGAAAGAGAAAACAGGATGATTAAGCCGTGCTGGGCGGCTTTTACGCAGCAGTTTGCAGCACAACACAAATGGACAATTGGGGCCTTTCTTCCATTAATTTGTCACTGTGTTTTCCACTTGTCATAAATATATAAAAAGTCCCACTCCTTACTGAAACTAGACTGAGGTGGCAGATGCTGCTTTCTGCAGGGTGAGGTGTTCAATAAATGAACCATATATTTACGAGCATGTGATGCCTCTTTCTTTTAAAAACCTCTGGCCTTTGAGGGCGTAGGATTCCTTCTCACAGCACCAAACCTGAGGATTGCCATCACATCTCCAGATAACACAGAGCTGTAAGCAGTCCTTGTTCTCTTAAAAGATGCACATGCTGCCATGTAATGGTCTGGTACATTCACTTCCTGGTATATTTTCCATTTTCAGATACACACTTTAATTATGTATGTGCACTGTACACCTAACAAGTACAAAGGCAAGGATATAAACTAAGTTTGAACCACCTTCACAGCCTTGAGATCAGGTGATGTGAGTCCTGACTTAAGGCCCATTGAGTGCAGTTGGATTTGTCTAAATGGAAAATAGCGTCTGAAGAACTAGTGTGATATAGTGGTCCAAATGTTGGACTAGGGCTTGGGAAATCTAGCTTCATATGCCCACTGAACCATGAAGTTCAGTGAGAGACTGTGGGCCACTTCACTGATTCCCAGCCTGATCTATCACATTGGGCAGTTGAGAAGACAGAATGGAGTAGAGGAAAGCTATGTAAACCACCTTGAGCTCAGGGGAGAAAGACTGGTATACACATGTAATAAGTAAAATCATAGATTCTACAGCAGGTTTGCATAATATCTACGCACAGCAAATTCTTTCCATTTGATATTCTGCCAGATCCTTGATAACCATCCTGTGGCACATCAAAAGCATAGCTGTAAATGAAAAACAGTTCCTTCTGATATGTTCAGTTCCTTTTGATCCATTTAGAGTAGATCCACTGAATCAGTTATTGTATAGTGAGTCAACACATAGGCAAAGCCAATGCATTTATTGGTCTACTCTAGTTGAGACTAACAACAGGATTTAGGCCTGTGTGTGTGTTTTACCAAAACGAAGGCTGGAGACAGGAGCATATGCATGATAAGGTGGAGAAGGTACTTCTTTGCTTTCTCTCTACTTGTTAATATGCTCACCCCCACCCCAGCAGTTTTTACATTTAAGAGATAAGTTTTTACAGTCCTGGGGGAAACTTAAAGAGACACTGTATCTCACCCTCCAAAAAACCCTATGCAGAAGATAGATTGGGAAGAAGAGGACCAGAGATGGACTGAAGAAAGAATCTCAGCAGGCATAACTCACACAACAACCTACTCTGGCTGAAATTTCTTCTTCAACACAATTATGAAAGGTGCAGGAGGCCTGTCTTCCTCTGCATCTGTCCACCCTCTTGGGAAGATGATTTTGATTAGATGCATGTCACTACCTTTTTATCAGCTCCTCAGTGGTGCAATTTTTCTACTCAAATTTTCACACACACACCCCAGCTACTTTGCACAACAAGGGCAACCACCATCATCATTGCTTGGGGAAAAGAATTACAGAAGGACCTCTCCTGTGTAGTTTGGCCCTTAGGCTGGTGATGGGATGGGGAAACCACATGACTTACCAAGCTTATGATGAAGGACAGCAGAACTAGTGGATCTCAGTTTGTGCAAGAATATCAACAAAGCACACAAGGCAGGAACCAATCATGTTCTGTATGTGTTTACTAAAAGGTAAAGCAACTAATCCATTGGTTCTGATTGGGGAACAACTCCATCATAGCAGTTTCCTGAAGAGAGCACCAGGAACCACTTCCAACAATATGCCATTTACATAGCCTTCCTAGGCTACTTGTAAGAGGCCTGCATTTATGTGCATTCTTTCATCTCGGTGCATGCCCTGTGAACAAAACAGGGACAAGAGTTTTAAGGTGCCAGCAATATTGTATGTAATGTGTAAAAGGGGCTCATTTGTTTTATTTATATGTTACATTTATATCTTGCCTTTCATCTAAGGATATATGGCACGGGTCCTCTTCCCTATTTTTATCATCACATCAGTCCTTTGAGGTGAGTATGGCTGAAGTGACTTTGGCTGAGAAATGAACACTAGCCAAAAGTCATCAGCGAGCCTTCATGGCTGAGTGACAGCCTGGGTCTCCCCAGTTCTAGGCCAACATCTTCACTATTACCCAATGGTAGCTGCCCAGATTTCATCACATGCTTCCATCTCAGTGCATGTCCTGTGAGCAAAACAAGAGCTTTAAGATCCCAGATGTGCTGCATGTGATGCACAAAGGGGGCTCATTGAGTTTATTTATTTGTTACATTACATCCTACCTATTTTTATCCTCCCACCAAACCTTTGACAGTGGGTATATATCAATGACTCAGTGCTGGGAAGTGCGCATGACAAGCCTGCTACTTTGTCAGTGACACATCTATGGCTATTGCTGGGGAATAATTGTGGCTGTTCCAAGGAGTGAGAGGCTTGTAGAGCTCAGAGTTAGAGAACTATAAAGTAGAACCAATAAAACAGTGGATGGAAACAGTCAAACTAAAAGCCAACCAGTCTTAGGGGGTTTTTTCCCTCAGAATGGGACCAGTTCTTGTGTGGAAGAAGTCACTGTTGTGAGCCAAGTGGCAGGCAACCAAACAAGTGGCCATAATTTTCCCATCTTTTTTTCAAACTTTTAAACAAGGGCCTTGAGTTGCAGAATGGCACAGAACCCTGCTGCTTCCTTCCTTTTTTCCGTCAGGGAATGTGATGCAGGAAAAAGGAACTGGCCTAAATACTTTAAAGGCATCAGATCCTGTCTTATCATGGACGCTAAGCGAAATCAGCCCTGGTTAGTACTTGGTTCGGGGACCATGAACAAATAGCAGGTGCTGTAGGCTGTATTTTAGAGGAAGGACCTGCAAAATCACCTAGAGTATTTCTTGCCTAAGAAAACCCTATGAAATTCACGGGGTCACCATAAGTCAACAGACAACTTGAAGATATACACACACAAGCAGTACAGGCTGCCAGTAAATCCTAAGAATAGGTCTCAGCATTTTCTGGGGTGGTTAAGCAATGAGACATTCTAACAGTTCCCAGGAAATGCTCACAGTCAGGCATGCTGCCTGTGCTGTGTCACTCCTTGCTGAAAGCAAGTAAGCAAAAAGCTGTACATAGGATGGAAAATCCTTGGGCCATGGCATATATAAGAGATGTGGAAACTCCCCCCAGTTCCATAGATAACCAAAGCAACATATTGCAAGCTGGTAACATAATGGCCAGGAGCCTACATTGAGCAAGCAGTGTAACTCTCCACCCACATAATTCCATATTCAGCATTGTGGGCCCCATCCAGGCAGCTGTCAAACAGAAGAAAAGAGCACTGCGGCTGCTTTCCAATGGGGAGGGAATGGAGAGAGAGACAGAAGGGGGAAGATATGAAGGTATGCTCACTAATGGAGTATACTATCCTTTCCCTTCCCTTCAGAGTCCAGACCAGCAGTATCTTCATGGTCTGAATTCCATCTCTCTGCTTTTCATCCCAACTGGTAAAAAGCAGCAAGAGTGGCCCTTTCCAGGATTTGACAGCTGTGAAAGAGAGGTTTAGGACAGCGTGTAAAGGGCTAAAGAATGGTTCCTTGCATCCCATCCAAAAACAGACATACACACACATAAGCCACGATTATGTATATGCATTGTGCTAACAAGATGTCACTCCATTCCAAGAAAGGCACAACAGGAGGTGAAGGGGGCTCTTTCCACACCCTATCTTTTTGCAAAGTTGTTCTGTGAGGATCCCTGCAGCACCTCCGCTGGAAGATGAGTGCGACAGGAGCACCCCGCTCCACACTGGCTGGCTCCCGGTGGAAGGGAGCGCAATGGCCACACCTCTTCCTTCTGCAGCACAGCTGGATACTTTTCCAAGCTGCACTGGGGCAAAAAATTCAGCCATTGTGCTTCTGTGGCTTCCACAGGCCAGGTAAGTGTGAGATGGTGGTGCGATCACATGTCATTGACAGGGAAAACCCATCAATGATTTAATCTGCAATTACGCTGTCAGGGGACGAGAGAAGAACGGGACCACAATGATATCATGCAGAAGCACTGCCATGGTCCCATCCTTCTCCTTTCTCCATTGCGGGATGGGACAGTGCTGCAGAAAGGGCCGTAGTCTTTTGAGATAATATTTCCACACTTTAGAGCAGGGCTTTCCAAACGGTGTGTTATGACACATTAGTGTGTCTCCTGTAGTGTGTTGGTGCATCTCTTCCCTGGCTAAGAAACAGCCCCCCCACCAGAGCCTGGCCCGCTGCCTTCACTCTTGCTGAGGCCTTTCCCTGGTAAGAGTGATGGCACCGGGCAAGGACCTTTTCCCTTTCCCCCTGCCATTGCTCTCACTGGGGCATTTCCTGACGAGGGCGACAACAGTGGGCCAGGATCAGGGGGCCTGCCTTTCTCCATCCTAGATATACCTCTGGTTACCTCTGGTTTGCTAGTAAAGCTGAATTACTGTGTCGCAAAATGATGCATGTCGAAAAAGTGTGTCATGAACATGAAAAGTTTGGAAAGCTCTGCTCTAGATCATAGGGTTCACTTTAGAGGAGTCTCAAGGCAATTCTGTGTGTCCTTGGTCTTTGCTCATCTTGCAGAGAACCTGTTTGCCAAGTGAGGCTTCCTTTTTGGCTGACTCTGAGGCCCTTTTTGCACGGCATTTGCCATGTGAAAGGGCCCCTGGAGCATCGCGCGACTGTGAGGAGCAGTCCACATGACACATTCACAATTGCGTGACGCTCTAGGGCCTGGCAGCCGCCAATCATACACTATTTCATTTTCGACTGTGAGCCGAAAATGGTGCATGGTCGTGAATCGCTCTGGGGCCGCATGCACATTTGCCATGCATGCGGCGCTCCAGAGCCATGGCATTCGTGCTTCCTGCCCCAGCGCAGCCTGGGAAAATCCCAGGCTGCACTGCGGAAGGAAGAGGAGGGGCTTTTGTGCTACCTGCTCACGAGGAGGCAGCAGTTGCAGACTGAAGCATTGGGGACGTGAGAGCCTCTCGCAAGAGGCTGCTTGCGCGATCCCCACACCCCAGCTCTGCAGAAAGGTGAGTTGCAGAAAGGGCCTGAAATAAGGATGTGCAGAAAAAAGGAGTTTTCTATTTGTTATTAGGGACCTCATTCATTTTGTTACTCATTTGTTAATCTGACATCTGTTTCATTATTTATTATTCATTTTGTAAAGTCACTCATATTTCCAGTTTTTCTCTCTTTTCCTTAGAGCTTGGAAAAATTGTTTTTAGGGGCATCCAACACAGAAAATGCCCAAGGTTCTAGGATTTGCAATCCAAATATGCATCTTTTCCAAGCTTTGTCTATGGGATAATGTTCCTTGTCTAAAGCACAGGTTATCTGAAATGCTTGGAACCAGGGCTGTTTTGGATTTCAGATTCTTTTGGATTTTGGAATATTTGCAGACTCATAATGAGATTCTATGTTGTTGTTTTGATGTCGGGTCTGCTCTTTCGTCAGTTCTTCTCTTCTTGCCTTCCTCCCATAGGGAACAAGAGGGAATTACGGATGTTCACTTGGGACTGTGCACATGCTCTTACAGAGTCTCTCAGTTGGCTTTGCATCTTTTTTTCCCTCTCAGGTCACTTCGGACCACACACACACACATTGCTTGCCAGGCAAGCTGAAAGCGGAGAAGGACACTGAGCCAACTGAAAGACTTTGCAAGCAGTGTATGCAGGCACAGTCCCAAGCAAGCCTCCAGAATTCCCTCATGTACCCTACAGGAAGAAGACTGGGTTCTGCTTTTCAAAAGTTTCAGATTTTGGAGTATTTTGGATTTCAGTTTTTTGAATAAGAGATAACTCAGCCTGTGCCAATTCAAATGGAGTGAATTCAATAACCCATCACAGGGCTTCATGAACTAAGTCAGTTCATCTGGAGAGATGGGAGACTTGATAGGAAGTAACAAATCACAGAAGACACAGAGTCTTTCTGGATCTAGGTATGATAATGATATTAATTATGCTGCTTCCAGACCATATAATGAAACCACGCTGACCTGTGCCTCTAGAGCGTGGGAGGAAATTGTGTGGCTCTTCAAGTACTGTTGAAGTTGCCCTAGGTAGCATTGTCTGTGGCAAAGAACTCTGGGAGTTGCAGTCCAGCAACATCTGGAAGGCTGCATACTTCCTGTGCCTGCTCTAGAGAATGAGAACTTGGAGACAAATGGAAAAGCCAAGAATTTCCAACTTGGGTTTGATTTATCTTCTTAGCATAAATACACTCTCACACAAATGTGCTACCTGGTAAACAATTTCGCTTGCTCTTCATTGCTGGGCTTGGAGGGACTGAAACACACTTTCAATATACAGCTGAAAACACATTTTATTATTATTTACCTTTTTTAAAAAAATCTAGTTTCTCATGCTCCTCAAATATCTATTCCTATCACTTGCAATGTCATTTTCAGTTCATATTAATATTTAATATTCTTTATACTTTGTTCAACCTTAATGGTTGTCTAATTTCTGTTTTTCATCCACAGAGAAGCTATTAATTTATGAGCATATAGGGCAGTAAGTAATAATTTGCATGAATGCTTTGAGCAGATATGCTTCCATAGGCCTCCTATAGCATAGACTCTGGGTAGTATGATACCATCTATTGGCCAAGCTTCAATGAACGCCGCTTTACACGAAGAAGTCGGGTGCAGGAGAGGTTAAATCCATAAAAGAGTCTAGTCTACTAAGTGAAAAATCAACAGAGATCACATAAATTGGTTTGTTTGTAGGAAGCTTTTTGCAGCTACTCCTTTAATGCTATGGATAAGGGCAGTTTTAAGGGTGTTTCCAAATGCTTCAAATAATACAAAGGTTTTGTTGAGCTTTCCGGAATTTATCCTGGCCATATTTGGCAACTGGATATTTTGCTACTGGTCCATGAAGCAGCAGGAAAGATGAAACTGGTGTTGCTACTATGGAAAGCTCACCCTCAGTGCTGAAAAGAGGGACTAAGGGCAATGTAACAACAAAATTGCCTGGAAATGGAAGATACATGGGTTGATACTACCAGGCACTGGGCTGGCTTTTTTTCCCCTCCTTTTCTCTGTATCCAAGCCTTATGGACCACAAATGGTAGTTTCCAGAGATAACTGATAGCAGCTGGCCTGAGTTGGCTGGATCGGTGGCCTGCAAATAGATATGACCCATATATCTCAAAAATACAACACTCTGAGTTTAAATGGTAGGACAAGAATTAAGTATTTAAAATCCCCATTGAGTTCAAGGAAGAAGTGCAAAAATCCATTTGTGATGGGGGCTAGAGGTGAAGCAATGGAAATGCTGGAAGAGACTGTGCTGAATGGAAATGCAGTGGGTGAAAGGTGGGAGGAATCAAGTGAGCATTATCTCCACACTTGTTTTCTATTCAATTTCCATGCTTGAAGAACTAAAACTCTAATATTAAAGTTCTAAATTAAACTGTGTATATCAGTAGGCTAATAGTACTCTGTAGCATGTATAATAAACTGTCACATTGCTTTTCCAACTAATCATTAATGAACTAATGAAAGGCTCTCTCTTGCTCTCTTTTTTTTGTATGCCGTAACATAATGAGATATACAGCATTTAGGCCTTTCAAAGATTTAGGGACCCTATTACTGAAAAATAATTATTACGCTACAACAGTAATTAAATGTAATTTGCATGAAACTGACACATTTTCTAATCCAGAATAAATGTTAGCAATGTCAACAGTTCTTTATTGCTAACCTCTCTACAATTTCTAACAAGGTCTATGAAAAAGGGAGAAAGAGACCCTAACTGTGTAAACATTATGGATTTAAACAAATAGATCCAAAAGTAATCCTGATAGCCTGCCATCGTACACCAGAAGCAAGTTAAAGCTTGGTGTCAAAATAGCCTTTTCAACTGCAGCCCCTGTATAGTCATTACTTTCTTTCCTGTATGTAGAATAAACTGTCAGAGTAATTGAACTGTAAAATATATCTTAGAATACAGACTGCAAAATATTTAAGTTCACAGATTAATTTATCAAGTGAGAGCCACCAACCACTCACATTCTAGTCAACTCCTTTAGAAACAAGTTATCCCCAGATAAGCCTAGGCAGACTGGATAAAGCTAGACAAATACCTTCTAATTAAGATGGCACTTACCAGTAGTGTGGTTGCCTGGGCAAGCCAAAATTTGTAAGATTACTGGTTCTCCATTTCAGTTTATTCTTTGATCAACTTTTTGAACCACATAATATTACTGATTGTTAGCAGATCTTTTGCAAAGATGGCCTGAAATAAAACAACACATGTTTGACAGTGTAGCTCTACCTCGTTTACTCAATATTAAATTGCCAGGGGTTTGGACGCATGAAATCAAGTGTATGATTGCAAGCCTTAGATGGTTAACTGATAGTTAATTTGCACAGTTATAGCATACCTGACATGTTGGTAAGAAAGCCTTATGTTATCTAATGATAATTGGAATTTTACACTAAATGTGGACTTTTATTCAAAGGTGCCTTTCCACTAGTAGAAAGTCTTGCTCACTAATAAGCTGTTCCTGATCTCGTACAAAGACTCTGTGTCTGAAGAATGCTGCCAAAGCCAGAAGATTTCTGTTTTGTTACATAAAAGACTTTGCACAAGCTTTCTCCCAAGTTCTTCTAAAGACCCACTGCTGTAGCCCAGCTTCCTAGGTTGAAGCTAAACTCAAGAAAGCATACAATAAAACTATAACTAAAAGTGTCAGGGATATCTAGCAAGAAAACATACAACAAGAAAACTTCTTAAACTGTTGTTATAAAACGTTGTTTGTTGTGTTCCTTTATTACTAACTTATGGCAACCCTACGGAGAACCTATCAAAGGGTATTCTTAGCAGAATTTGGTCTGAGTAGGTTTGCGCTTGCTTTCCTCTGAGGCTGACAGATTATGACTTGCCCATGGTTATCCAGTAGGTTTCCATGTCTGAATGGGGGTTCCAAATCTGGTTTCCTAGCATCCTATCCACACTCAAACCATGGCACCACATTGGTTCTTATCAACTAAAAATTGTCTATTGGGACAAAATAGTCCCAAGAGCCCGTCTGAAAGACCCTTGGAAGGGCAATTTCATAGTTAGGCATCAGCACTGCATTGTACTGGCTGAGAGACGACAGCTAGAAAATAGTAATGTTGCCAGAATTGGCCCTATTAACCCTACAGATAAGAAATTATGCCTCAAAACCTGTTCAATCTATTTTGGGAATATGGTAGAATCCTTAAAACCTGGATTAAAATCTCATTGCCAGAGAGCATTAGGCATGTTTTAGTCCCACACAATTAGTAGAGGATGCACATACCCTCCAACTATCCGTCATCCCAATTTTTCAGCTGCTTTTAAAAAGTCCCTGTTTCTCTCTCCAATTCCTGCTTCCTCCTTTGTTCTCAGCTTACTTCCACTGCTGCAAACTAAGTTCAAAATCAAAAAGTAGTTGACACTCAATAAACTCAGCAGGAGCAGGAAGACAGGAGAGGGCAAAACTTTGCCCCTCCCAGTAGGCTAAGGCAAAAACAAACTGCCACAGTCTCTCCTAGCTTGTCTTTACTGCCTCATTAATAACTTTAACCATCTTGACTACACTCTGGCAATGCTTGGCCACGCATAGTCCCAATTTTCATCTGTGAAATGTTGGACGCTATGTTTACATTCACAGTTAAGTTCTCTTTATTTCAACAGACATGTCTCAGGACTGCAATCTGTGAATTGGTTCCAAAGTAAGTCACCTACTGATCTGATGAAATCAGATGAAAAGTCAACCGTGACTAACTTTGAGGTCTAAGTGCAACTAACTTAGTCTGTATCTAGACCTCCATCCTAAAAGCTATATTGAGAGCTGGGTGGCGAATAGCATCCAAAAAAAGGAGAGACAGCAAGCAAGGTCTGCTTCTGAGCTGCTGTAGCACAAATTGCAGCTTGCAACTCCTTCAGTTTCTCTCATTTGCCATTTTCTGCCCAAGCACAAAACATAATTCAAACCTATGATTTTTAAATCACCAAAAGCAAAACAACCATATCTACCGCTCTGAACTAAAACAAGTTTCTCATTCATATTTGTTTACGTATTTCCTAAACACAAGTGTCTACTAACTAGATAATAACATCTCATTCATCCAGAGTCACTCAGCTAGATATTACCAGGAGGCAGCTCTATTTCCAGGATCATTTTAATAAAAAGTAAAGTCAAACACTACCCTTGGAGCATCCCCAATTGACATGAAATGTTTTGATTGTCTCATGGAAGGTTCTGCCAACAGTCTATGAAACAAAACCTCCTAGGCCTACGCTATTCCCTTGACAACGCAAGGGAACCATGGGGTAAATTATACTGTCAGTAATTATTTTAGATTTATACTGGTGAAGATAACTGCATTCCTTTCCACCTTCCTCTTGCTGGCGTTCAACAGCATAGAAGCAATAGGAGCATTAACTAAGTATCTACTCTAGCTGAGAATCAATAAAAGAAGTAATCCTACCACTGTTTAATATTCTAGAGTTGTCTCTCTAGAGGGCTGAGTTCAAAGTCAGTTTATTTGACAAGTGAAAATCAGATGGACTTCTGGCCCACATGAATATTTGTCAACTACAAATGACCATTTCCCTGGGCAATCAGGACTGAGATATCTTGGGACAACTGTAACAACTTGCTCAAATCCTTGTTTCATAATCTTATTGCCGATCATGCTTTGATTGTGCATAGTTGAATTTTGTAGCATTCTCATCATCATTAAAAATCTAGTGGGCCAAATTTAGGCCCTTTCTGCACGAGGCGAGGGAATCGCTCAGTGCCATTACCTACCGCTTCTTCTGGGGTCCAAAGCAACGTGGACTGTCCCTGAAGCCCTTCTGCAGGGCTTCTCCTTGGACCAGGGTGAATCGGAGCAACACGAGGTCTGTAGATCCACACTGCTCCAGCTTCCAAAATGGCGGTACTGGCTTCCAAAATGGCGGCTTCCAGTTGGTCGTGGGTCCCGACCAACCGCTGAAGCTCACCACACCTAAAGCCCACCCTCTGCAGATCGCAAGCTCACATTGGTGCGAGCCTGTGAATCTGCACAAGGGAGCAGGAACGCAATGGCGCAGTCCAGGAAAATAAAGACCTGGTTTTTGCGGTTTTTAGAAAACACGCTGGAGGACCACTTGGGGTAAGTAGTCCACTCCTAGTCCACTCCAAGGTGCAAATGACCTCTGTGAGAGGACGCACTGCCTCATTCTAATTGCCTGGTGTGGAAAGGGCCTTAGTCTCCTTAAGGATACTCATAAAGAATCTATACTGAAGCAAGCTAGTGCATCACAGAACTTCAGAAAGTCTCTTTTTTTTCACCATGGCACCCAGAATTTCTAAGCCAACATGACCAGTATGGTTAATGAGATTCTGGTTCACCAAAAAAGTAGCACTTCCAAGCTCTGCTCTTCCAGCATGCTACTGCTGACAACAGCTAGCCAGATATGTTTGGAAGCTCACTAGAACTTAGGCCATTTCTGCACCTTACCTCCTTCCAGTGACGTCCCATCATGATTCCAGCAGTCCCTTTGCCAATTTGGGAGCACGATGCAAATGTCCCCCTCCACACCCACCCAGCTCCCTGTAGAAGAGAGTATAAGCAACCCACTTCCTTCCGCAGCAAAGCCAGCCTCTTTCCCATGCTGTACTGAGGAAGGAAGCACCTAGATTGTGCTTCTGCCCATTCCACATGGCCACCGGCAATGGGAGCATCATACGATTGTGGGCCATTAACAGATTTTTTCCATTAATGGAATATTCTGCACATGCACCAGGTGGGGATGCATTGGCAGTGGGACTGCAACAATGTCATGCAAAAGCACAACTCACAGACTGCTGCCAACTTGTCCCTATCATGGGATAGTGATGCCATGTGGAAATGGCAATAGACTTCCCCAAGTCTATTTAACAGCGTCCCAGAAGACCAGGGTACTCTATGGGTACTCTGGTACCATGCATATGCTTCCATCCAAAAGGTTCTTTCAGTATCTTAGCATTTCACCTACGTGAAGTGGCAAACCTCCCAAGAGACCAGGTGTTGCTTGCATGGTATGCTAAATATGCTGTTAGAGGGCCTTTGGATAAAAACTTTCTCTAGACCAATGGCGAGGGAAGCGCAACCCATGTTCCATATGCAGCACCCCGCCACATGTTTGTGCTCCCAAACCCTCTCCCTGGACATTCCAGGAATCTTCAAGCTCAAATTTTAAAAGATCAGGCAATTTTTGGGCTCTCAAGTGTCTTCAAGCAGCACAGAATAGCCCCAAGTGTGATATCTTAGCTTTCCTCCTCCCATAACCACTCACAACCCAGTCAAAAATTGACCGAAACTGAAAACAGAAATAACATCACCTTACTTCTGAATCAGAGTCTGAAAAAATGTTGTGGCTCATTTGCAGTCGTGTAGAGACTGGAGAACGGGGAGGTGATTCACCCAGGCGGCAATATTTTTGGGGTGTTCCAGCCCATAGCCACGTCCCTGTGCGCTCTGGCCACGCTCCATGCACCGCAGTCATGGTCTCGTGCACAGTGGCTATGCCCCTTGCAGAATAGCCCTGCCCCCTCCCGCCCCCCCTCCACATACTTCAAGCACTACCACTGCACGTTTGACCCTTGCTTCTCATACAATACACACACACACACACACACACACAAGAGAGAGAGAGAGAGAGAGAGAGAGGGGTGAAGCACCCTGCTTATTTACAAAATATGCAACAGTTCTTGTTAGGATGGCCTTGGGCCAGCTGGCAAGTGTAATAGTTCTTTTTTTTCCCCTCCCAAATGATTAGGTAATAGTCTCAGGATGAATATTCTCAAATGCCTCAACTCCCCCTCCCCAACAAAAAAGGCAGAGGAAGGGCTTTATGTTCCTCTCTATTTGCATGATGCCCCCTTTCTTTAATGCAGCTATTCCTACTTTCAAAATGGCACTTAGAGAGAAAATATGCAATCTCCAGCAGCCCTTTGTGATTACCATCAGATGGCATATTGGTACCTACTGCAGGAGAAGGTATGAAATATTTGCATGCTCTCTCATGCTTTAAAAGCTTTCTTATATGGTAAACCTACCATGTCGCAGAGATGAGGCCAGAGTTGTTGCCCTTGCAAGTTAATTTTGTATGTCTAGAGCTGTGGTTGTTGTCTTTAATGGAGAGGACCATTCAGAGTCGTCCCCACAACTACAGCCTCAAGTGCTATAGATACATCTTGTCAAGATATTGCTCATCAGACAAGCTTTTACATCTCAATCTTCTGTAATACAGACCCCACTCATTTAGTCCATTATACCAGCTATGTTGTACAAGCAGCAATCCTACAGGTACAGAGAAAATATCATGTAACAGGTGGTAAAATGCTTGATGCATCTCTGAAAAATGATTAGTCATTTGCTGTTTGTATGGGGACAGGCTTCCCAAGGAGGTTTGCCAAAAACACAAAAATATACTTACCCCTGCCTTTTAAAAACAGCATCAGCTAAGGATAGTGTGTCTCCTCTGAATGAATGCCTGGAGGAGGTACTGGGCAGGATGAAGAAAAGCAAGCTGAAAATGAATCCAGACAACATGGACGTGCTTATTGTTAAGTGCCCTAACCTGGGGCTGAAGGTGTGTCAACTAGTCCTGGGCGGGGTTACATTCCTCTTGAAAGACTAGGGCCCTTTCCTCATGGCATTTGCCATGCGAAAGGGCGCCTGGAGCGTCGCGCGATTATGAGGAGTGATCTGCATGACACACTCACAATCGTGCAATGCTTCAGGGGTCGGCAGGAGCTGATTGCGCACCTTTTCATTTTCAGCTGGAAGCTGAAAATGGTGCACAATTGTGCATTGCTCCCAGGTCCCGTGCACACTTACCTGGCATGCAGAGCCTCCGGAGCCGCACTGGTCATGCTTCCTGCCCCAGCGCAGCCTGGGAAAGTCCCAGGCTGCACTGTGGAAGGAAGAGACGGGGCTCTCGCGCGAGCAGGCAGCTTGTGCGGAGCTGAAGCAGCAGGGACGTGAGAGCCTCTCGCCGGAGGCTGCTTGCGCAATCCCCGCACCCCAGCGCCAGAAAAAGGTAAGGTGCGGAAAGGGCCTAAGTTTGCAGCTTGGGGGTGTTTCTGGATCCATTGATCTAAACGACAGCCCAGATAGATACAACGGCCGGGATAGATGCGACAGCCAGGAGTGCTTACTATCAACTACAGCTAATACACCAGATAGTAGTACAAGCACTGTTAGCCTCAGGTCTGGATTACTGCAATGCTCTCTACATTGGGCTACTTCTGTACCAAGTTTGGAAACTTCAATTAGTGCAAAACATGGCAGTGAGATTGGTTACTGGTGCATCTAGAAGTGATCATATTACACCTATATTAAAACCATTCTACTGGCAACCAATTAGTTTCCAGGCAAGGTGCAAACTATTGTTTGTTACGTTTAAAGCCCTACATGGTTTGGGTCCTGGTTATCTACAGAATCACCTTCTCCTGTATAATCTGCCCCATACACTTAGGTCTTCTTAGGGACATTTACTTCAGTCAGCCAGTGCTTGGCTGACATCTCTTAACCAGAGAACTTTTTCATCACCAGCCCCCAAACTGTGGGATGACCTGTCAGAAGAGATCTGACAGCTGGATATACTGTCTGCATTTAAAACAGCATTAAAGACCATTTTCTTCTGGCAGGCCTATCCAGATGGTTTCTAAATTATGAGTTTTTAAATTATGAATTGATTGTTTTTAATATGAATCCTTTTTAACTGATGTTATGCCTTTTAACTGATTATGTATTTTTAATTGGTGTTTGTGTTTTTAATTATTTTATGTGTCTATATGTTGCTGTATTTTAATCTGTTCTTCCCTGCCTCAATCCATGAGAAGCAGGTCAGAAATAATAACAGTTGTTGCTGCTGCTGCTGCTGCTGCTGCTGCTGCTGCTGTTGTTGTTGTGTTAAAATTTTCTTTATTTCAGCCACATGTTATGGACTTAGGTCCATTTTAAATGAATTCTGAGTAATTCTGAGAATTTCCAACTAGGTAGTTATACAAGGGCTCTGCCTATTTATTCAGTACCACTACCTTGAGTTTTAAATCTATGTCACTCACAAGCCTATCACAAATGCACATTTTCCTTAATTCTCCACTGTTTGGCACCTTTGAAAACAAAACACTTTCCCTTCTCAGGTCACCTGCCAAATGTCAAGAAAGAATGTATAATTGCCAAGTTTCCCCACAGGAGAACTGTAATGCCAGCCTTCCTAGGAGTGAGTATAAACTACCAAAGAGGACTTTCCTTCCCCTATAACCCTAGGAGAAATTAGAAGCCCAAGCCTGGTGAATCAAGGATCTAACTTTATTTAGGGAAACAAAAGAATTTCTGTTTCCTATCCTGACAAAAGAAGAGAATGGGAAGCATGAACCATGAGCTTGAACACTCTAACATAGGCTGCCAAGTCACTACTGCAAAGTGCAGGTGCTGGGAATCCATCAAGCTAAGAAATTCAGTAGAAGTCCCGACTACAGCATAGGCATAAGTTAATCATAAATAACTTTTCCCCAGTTCTTGCTACATAACCCATTCCCCTTGGCTGCTACCCCAAAAGGTAGGAGACCCCTTGAGTTCCTCCAGCAGTACCCACAATTCAGTGTAAAAACAGGGAATTAATTAATAAAGGCTGCAAGAGCAGGATAACTAGCATGATCTTTTCATCAATATTTATGGGGTCCTTGGAGGAAAATCTGCCAAAGACTCAAAGGTAAACTAAAAATGTGTTTTATTGAGAGGAATTCACTTACACATGTACACAGAAGATTCAAACAGTCACGCATTCACAGAAGAGGTAACCGATGGATAAGGAGAGGAGAAATTATGGATAGCAAGGCTGAGGTTTTTGGATTATAGTTCAGTCCAGAAGAGTAGTGAAGTGGCTTAGACTTGTGTCTAAGGGCAGTACAAATCAGAGCTCAGAGCAACATAGTGGTGTTCAGCATTTGGGGTACTGCAGCTGTCTGGTTGGAATGGAGGATTCTTATACTCAAAATCTGCCTAGAGGGCAAGGGGTGTAAATGGCTCTCTGCCTGAGCAAACAATGGAGGTCGTGGAGTGGACAATGAGGTCCCAACTGTGCTGATGATCTTAGTGTTAGTTGACAAGGAATTAACGGCTATCATAATAGCTCTGTCACAGGAGAAAGGAAAAAGGAAATAACATGGAAGACATTTAGGTGCTAGGAAGGAGTGACACAATTAGTGTTTTGGTGAGAGTTTTCCTTTGCAGTTGTTTATAACAGCAGAGATTATACAGCTTGGCTTAAGACCATTATCCCCAGAGTTACCTGGTGATTTTTCTGACAATGGCCCCAGCCACGCCTAGAGGAGATTCCTAACCTACTTTGCAACACATGTGTTCAGCTAGTAATTTTCCATTGTCCAGCCTGCCCTTCCAGGCATACTAGGATTCATTTTATATCAATGCCAATTAATGCATACTGCCAATTAAGTTATACTTTGTCAATTAAACCACATCAAATTGGAGGCTCTATGGACCAGTAATATGGCCTCCTAAGGAAGGAAATATACTATATATCTTAACAGCGTCAGCTTGTTCTTCTGGAGTTGTTCAGGGAGAAAGTTCTACTGCCTTCCTCTAAGGCTGAAAGAGTGTGACTTGCCCAAGGTCACCCAATGGGTTTCTATGGCTGAGTGAGAATCAGCCAAGACATTTTGGTAGAGAGGATACAGGTCAGTAATGGATCATATGTTCTATATGCACAAGACTCCACGTTAATTTCTGTTACCTATTGGATAGAGAGCCAGTGTGGTATAGTGATTAAAGTGTTGGACTAGGACTCCCAGAGACCAAAATTTGAATTCCTGCTCAGCCATGGAAACCCACTAGGTGACCTTGGGCAAGGCATGCACTCTCAGCCCCAAGAGGAAGGCAATGGCAAATCCCCTCTGATCAAACTTGCCAAGAAAACCCCCTGACAGGTTTACCTTAGGGTCTTGTGTGACTTGAAAGCACACAACAGTCTTCTGTATTTATTTACGGTTTCAGAAATTGAAATGGATGATATGGAGAGTTGCTGCCAGCTAACTGGACCAGTGGTCCTACTCAGTATAAAACAGTTCCATCAGTTGATGATGTAGCTTGCCACAGTACGAAGCACCCCCATCTTTTCAAAGAAATTAACAGCCAGAGAGGAAGTTTGCATTGTGGGTTTGGAATGATTAATAAGCTGGTTTAGTGGCCTTTTTATGTTTTATTCTTGGTAGCAGTTCCTTCCCTACTTAAAGAAATGTTTATATATGCAACATATCTAATACTAGTTAGTCAGCTCCCAAATGATTTATCTTTCAGTCTGCAAATTACATTAACAACACAATTAATAACTCAGATATTAAAAACTGAGTATGTCAGAACAGCATGTCATGTAATCAATGGCTACAAATCGGTTTGTCTCGTATTTAATGATTTTTTTTTCAAGAGGATGAATCTAAAAAAACAGAAGAGTCAGTCAATGAGGAGGTTGCATACATTGTCTCCTTATTTGAAGCACTGGAAACTGAAGTTGTCTTTATTGTTTAAATGTAAGAGATTGGAAATCAATTCAAGAGTATAAACAGAAGGGGAAAATATATTAATGGTAGGAGGAAAAAGTGTTGGTATCTGCAAAATCTTATCAAATAATCACACTTTGGGCTAAATGCTGAGTGCAGGAAATGTTTCTGAAACAATGCATAGAAGCCTTAAACAAGAACAATACTGTAGTTTTTACAGGAGACAGGGGAGTGCTGGTCCTCCAAACTATAATGCACATCTTGGAGAGCTCCTATAAATCAATGAACTCTTTCAACAAGTCTAGTTCATTCTCCATCCTCCTGAGGGCCGAGCTAGAAATTATACCAAAGATCCATTACTACTAGTAGAATTAACTTATATCCTGGCATCTTAGCTTCCTCATCCTTGCTCCATATCAGTGGCTGTCTTTGGCAGAGATGCTGAGGTGGGGTAGAATAAAGAATATGAAGACATCAGAACATAACTAAATTCTTGACTTGAATAGGGGGAACTTGGGCTTAAATTGCTAGTTAGTCAGAAAAGCTTGGACCAGATACTGTTTTTTAGCCTAATTCAGTTCTCAAAGTGGGGTGGGACACCAACTTTTCAAACAGGCCTTAAAGCATCCTCCTTCCTTTCAAGAGACATCGTTCAGTCTGGCTTGTTTTGAAATAAACTTATCTATTTATGGGTATTGGCCTAGTTTTTTATCTTAATATAGAGAACTAGAAAAAGCCTACAACCAGAGACAAGAAGTGTATGAAAATCACATATCTCGCAGGAGGAGTGGTAGACTATGGTAACAGAAGACCCATTCAGCCAACATTCATAATCTAGTGTAGTCAAGTCAGGAGCACCCAGGCCCTGGAATTTTAGGACCAAACACTCATGCCATTCTGCACTGGATTGTTATAGCACTATTATTCCATTTGCATCATCCTCTGGAATCCTGGGATTTGCAGTTTAGGGAGGGCATTTAGAATTCACCATCAGGAAGCTCTTTGGCCTGCAAACCCCAGGATTCCAGAGGATGTTGAAAGTGGAATAATAGTGCTATAACAGTCTAGTGAGGAAATGACCTCAGACTTAGGAATTTCCCTATGATGCGACTGGTGATGTCTTTAGGCATAATACATCGAGCATCAGCTGCAGCTGATTGGATCATTTAATTGAAATAAAAACTCAAAATCTAACAAATAAGAAAATATTTATCTGGTTCAAAATTAAGTTTTCAAAGCTTTGAAATGATTAAAAAACAACTTTTACCAGTCCTGTTTTTAACACCTTTGCAAGTGCTGCTTTTAAGAACATAACAGGAGTTGTGGTCCAGCCAAAGGCTTCCCAAGCTTCCTTTGAACAGAACCTCCACAAACTTTTCCCAACTTTGTTTTTAACATGTCTCCAAGCACTGCTTTTAACAACACATGGAAGTAGCAGCCCAAACCACTGAAAATTTGTGTTTAAATTTGTCTTGGTATATTTTATTCTGTATTTGCTTCAATTTTTGTGAACAGTCTTGAGTTCCAGTCCTGGAAATAGAGCAGAATATATATGAATTCATCATTGTATTCCAAGAAAGAAGACAATCTTCCAAACTGTCATCTATATCTCCTGTTAACCTGTGTCCCTTACTAGTCAAATTTTCCTTTCAGCTCCTTTTTCCTTTTTTTCCCCCTGTTACTTTTTACTGCCAATTGGTGGCATCCTCTCTCATCTCCCTCCCATAATAATGATAATAATCATAATAATGGTCTTAATAACCAACAAATATTTTGGGAAGATGATAATGGTGATAAAACAACAAAGGAACAGAGACCATTTCTGCACTAGACTATTATAGCACTATGATTCTGCCTCAAAGGCCCCTCCCTCAACTGCAAACCCCAGGATTCCATAAGATGTTAAAATCGGAATCATAGCGGTATAACAGGCTAGTGCGGAAATAACCAGAGACAAGAAGCCAATCCTAAGTATTCAGAAGCAAGCCTTGTTGAGTTTAATGGGACCTGCAACTTTAAAGTGCTGAGAATTTAATGTTTTGCTGTCATTGTTTTCTGAGGCAGCATAGGAGAGACAGTTGGAGATACAGAGAAGGAGAGAAGAAAAAGGAAGATGATGAGTTTTGGAGGAGAAGAGAAAGTGAACACACACACAAAAAAGACAGCACTAAGAAAATGAGAAGTTGAATGTAAGCAGGACTTGTGAGGAGGGAAGCGCAGGGGGGTGGGGGAGAAAAGGAAGAGTAGGAGAAGATGTTTAGGTACCAGTTGTGGAAGTGGAGAAAAGCAAGAATCAAAAGAGAAAGGAATCAAGGGCTTATGGAGAGCTGAAAAAAAAAGATAATCATACCAGGCTCGTTTCTAACAACAGCACAATTCATGTGAGATCAAAAAAGAAAATTATCTTGCAGCTTCAACCAAAGCAGCAATCCTGTAATATCATGTTTATTGATTTCTGAGGCAGTGATTCCTGAGGCAGCTCACCTAACAAAGGCCATTTCCACACTACACTGTTACAGTGCTATTATTCCACTTTCAACATCCTCTGGAATCCTGGGGTTTGCAGTTGAGGGAGGGGCATTTAGAATTGTCAGCCAGGGAGCTCTTTGGCCTCAGTAAACTACAAACCCCAGAATTCCACAGGATGTTGAAAGTGGAATAATAGCGCTGTAACAGTGTAGGGCAGAATGTCGTCAGACTATCCCCTTTCATTGAGCCCTGTTAGCAGTATGAGAATCTTCACAGGGGGGTGACTAGGCAGCCACCCAGCAGAGTCTACAGGGGGAGCCACTCCAAAGCAGTGTTCAGCAGCAGTCGTCATCAGGAAACAGTTTTTTTTTTAAAAAAAAAGCAACCTTTTTCTTCTGAAGGCAGTACTCTCAGCCTGAGATTCTGCCCCTCATCCTGAGATCCACAGAAAAGGAACCATCTCCTGTGATTTGGGAACTATAATAATGATTGACACTCATTTCAGTGGTAGTGGATGCTGGAAGGTGACAGAGTTGTATGCCATTTAGTTTGCCCTAGAATTCCAAAGGTACCCAGCTGCTTTCAGGTAATTACGTCCTGTCCTAGAGAGATACAAGTGACAGTCCAGTCAGATTTTCTACAAAGCCAGGCAGGCAGCCAAACAACTCAATAGTAGTCAGTGAGGTAGTGAATCAAGTATGGATTATTTTTTGACCTTTAAAGGAGATAGCTAAGATGATGGACCTATATATGAGATAGACTCTGTATCTTAAATAGCTTACTTAAAGTCTGGATTAATTTTAAAGTCTGGAGTGGATTGATTGCCCCAAGGATTTGGAAGCCATCAGCTGCCATTGAGGCCCTTTCCGCACAACGATGGTGTCCCAGTGTGGGGACATGAGAGGAGCAGGACTGCAACGACTCTACTGCAAGAAGTTGCCATGGTCCTGTCCTTCTCGTATCACCAGCTGCACAATCATGGGGTAAATCATTGACAGAGTTTCTCCATCAATGACCCCCAATCGCATGATGCTCACACATTTACCTGCCATGTGGAAGGGCCAGAAGCACAGTCGAAGCGCTTCCTGGCCCAAGGCAGCATGAGAAAGAGGCCGGCTGCATTGCAGAAGGAAGAGGCGTGTCCCTTGTGTGCTCTTCTGCAGGGAGTCAGACCGGTGGAGAAGGGAGTATTCCCATTACACTCCTTTCTTGCCAAAGGCACTGCCAGGATTGCAACTGGAGGACAATTGGACAATGTAAGTTGGGGAAAAGGCCTGAGACTCAACATCAGGCAATTTATTTCTCCCGCACTTTACCTACTTTGTTTACCATGTGCAGGTATACCTTGGATAACAAACCCTCTGACAAAGAAGCTTCTGTTTACAAAGTCCTTTTACACTCCCCAATTTCTTCCTTGTATTCTGTCTAACTGGCCAGTTTCTTAAAGGGGCACTAGCACTGAGAGAATGATGAAGATTGGCTGCAGAAGCACAGACTTTCACTATTGGATTGCAGCAGTATGTCTGCAGTAAAATGCAGTAAAATCTGGGCTGGAAAAAGCTGAGATTCTGCTATAGCTGGACCTACTGTAGCTGTCTGCGCTTGCCTGCAACAGTCAAGGTAAATAGCAGCTTCCTCTAGAGCAGTAGTTCTTAACTTTTTCTTTACTGGGGACCTCCTATAAATATTATTTATTGCTGGGGGTCCCCCAGACTTAACTCAAGATTTAAATATTTAAATTTAGATTTAAATATTCAAATATTTATTTAAATATTCATTCATTCATTCATTCATTTAAGACTTCTGGACACTTGGATTCAAATCCCTGCTCAGACACTGGGTGACTTTTGGAAAGTTATATTCTCTCAACCTCAGAGGAGAGCAAAGGCAAACCCCCTCTAAATAAATCTTGCTAAAACAAAAAACAAAACTTGTGATGGTTCACCTTAGGGTTGCCATAACTCAGAAGTGATTTGGAGGCATGCAACAAAAAGTCCCATGGACAGGGGGAGATTTTTTCTAGCAATTATGCCTCCCTTTTGAAAACTGACTCATGGCAACCCTAAGGCAATCCTGTCATGGGGGTTTTCTTGGCAAAATTTGTTGTCTTTGCCTTTTTCTGAGGCTAAGAGAATGTGACTCGCTTGAGGCCACCCAGTGGGCTCCCATGGCCAAGTGAGGATTCAAACCAGAGTGTGGGTGCATGCATGTGTCTGCCCCTGTGTCTCTTTAGTCAGGGATGTGGCACTGCAGGGACAAGCAACCAAACTGCTCCCTCCTTGGCAAATGAGGGAGCAGTTTGGGCATGCATACATGCCTGCCACTGTGTGCCTCAGTGTCCATATCACCTGCTGTTGCGTCCCTGACAAAAGGGACATACTGGCAGGCATGTGTGCACACTCAAACTGCTCCCTCATTTGCAAACAAGGGAGCCATTTCAGCATCCTCACACACACACCACTGCCACATCCTTTTTCCTGCCACTGCTCTTGGTGTCCAGCAGCAGGGCTTTGTGGACTCCCCGTGAGGGTTCCATAAATTCCCTGTTAAGAACCTGTGATGGAGATCTGTGGGGTGTGACTATTCAGAGTGCCAGAGCAGCCTAGATACTGGTTGCCAGGAAACCAGAATAGCTCCTCAGGAGAGAAACCCAGCCCAGTAGTGTGAGGGAGGCGCTGGTGACTGAGAGGAACAGATATGAAAAGGCAAACACTGATGGTCATTTGACTGTTCTTCAGTGAGAGTTCCTGCCAAAGAGAGCTGGGAAATAAAGTCTCTCAGCCGGGGAGGGTGATTGTGTGGGAACAGTAAGCCCAGAGACAGGCAGAAAAGTAATTAAACCACCTAGATTGGGGGTTGATCCTTTGGTGAGAATGTAGCCAAAGGGCTATCTATGATACTTGTGCTTATATGAGAGTTTAAAGATATAAGGAAACTGTCTAAATGTATTCTGAAGAACTATATTAATTTTGACCTGCATGTGAACTCCACTACTTTTTTCTGTATGTTATCTTAATACATATTACAGTTTATTTTTATAAATACTGGCTCAGCTGAGTTGTATACAGTATTTAAGGAACACAGAAAACATGCTACCTAGAACACAAAGGTGGTGTTATAAGGGGGGAGGCAGAACTGTGTGGAAAAGACAGGGTACCTTATCAGATTGGGGAACTGCCATACCAATCTGGGAGAGGAAGAAGAAAGTCCCTGTCACAGAACTACAGAACTTTCTCGAGCATGTATGAACAGCAAAATTGAGAGACAAGGGGAAAGCAAATAAGCCTGCCCCACTAGCTACTCTCAATATGTTAAAAAAATGAATCTGTACATTTGGCCACCAAAATGGAAATTGTAAGAAAATTGGATGCTGGTGGAAAGAAAGAACAATCATCCCTAAAAGTATTTTAGAAGTTTTCAAGAAACTACTAAAAGTTTCAAAACATTTTTGTTTACTTATATAAGGATGATCTAACCTGGTTGCTTCATTTCACATATGCATATTGTTATTTCTAGATAAAAAGTTTGCTGACACATACGGAACTGCTCTTCTCTTTTGTAGTGTGGGAACATATTTCTGTTCTTTCTATGTTACTTCTGACTCTAATGCCAAATTTTTTGCTAAAAAACTAATGCCCAGAATCACATCTACTTTATTAACTGAGGAATACCTGCAGTGTGATGAAGACTTCTGCAGAACTCATAGGCCTGTACGATTTATTTAATAGCCTTTGGCTTGGACTAATAAAAGTATTGGCATAATATGGATTTTGGAACAAAAAAAATGGCTATGCCATTTTTTTTCAGTGTTCTGTTTGCAAAACAACATCAGTATTACCTAGAATTCAGATTTGATAGAAGCAGAATTTTGTTTACATCTCATGTTGTTTCTCCACTTCACTGTTTTAGTGCTATTATTCCACTTTCAGCATCCTGCGGAATTCTGGGGTTTGTAGTTTACTGAGGCCAAAATTGCTCTCTGGCTGAGAATTCTAAATACTCCCCCTTAAACTGCAAAGTCCAGGATTCCATAGGATGCTAAAAGTGGAATAATAGCACTATAACAGTGTAGTGCAGAAATGGCCTGAGATTATGTCCTTCTTTTGATGCTGTATTATATGTAAATTTTGATACAATTTTATTACCTGTAAAATGGGGCTCTTTGTCATGCTAAGATCAAGGCATTAACTTACCACTTACAAAACACAGCAGTGTTTACTACAGTGGAGTCTAAAGGTGAGAAAGCCAAAGACAGACGAGAACAGAGAATGTGCAGTTAGAAAAAGAACCAGGCCATAAACAACTAGAGCCAAGGCCAGCTCAGGATCAGTTACACACTGAGCCCTAATGATCTTCTTGCATCAAAAGGCTTTTAAAGACACTGACATCCCTACCTGTCCTCTGAAGGCTCCTGAACGAGAGGATAATGTAAGCCTCCATACAATATCCTCTCTCCTTTGTGAGTATTTTCAATGAAGAAAGGAAGCAGCAGTGATTCCAGTATTAAGTGTCATCTTGAACAAAACTGGGGCCACAATAATGCAACCTTATTTGTACAAAAGGAAGGGAGAAATGGTGTTTGCTATCATTTAGCTGAACTGGTTTCTAATATATTTTCAATGAGGTGGGAATATATTTTCCCCTTCCCTTTTGGTCACCCCCCCCCCATCATACATAGATAGAAGGAGCGTGGGAGTTTTTCAAGCCACATTGCAAATCAGTCAGATCCACCCCCTACTTTTTTTTTCTCCCTTATTTGTTGCATGAGCAGGTATTTACATCCGCCTTTATCTCCCTAAACCTCTTAATATAAAGAGTAAACTAGTCTGCCTGTGAGTGCATTGACTGTATTAAGAATGGTGGATTGTGTTGCAAAGGAGCCCAGGCCTCTAATGTTATCACTCAGCAGGAATGGATCCCATCAGAAGGCACATAGTGTGCCATGACGTAGCCTGTCTTAGACCACAAAAGCAGACTTTTCTCTGTGAATTAGACAAACCACACAAAAGGCAACAATAGCTAGCATAAACACTATTTAATACTATTCATGGGCTATTGAAGAGATGGGCGTTGACTTAGAATCGCAGCAAAGCTTGTACATTGTTGTTAGATGAAAGGACGCCTAATGAACAGGAAGCATCATTTGAACAGGCTGACAGTAACCGTATAACTGCAGGATTGTGGGACTGGCATTTACCCCATGGGTCTTTACAGTCAGAAAAATAAAGAGAAATTAAAGCATAAGGAATCCTTTTTTGTGTGGGGGTACTTAAAGCCCATGAAGCAACACAAGGAAGTTTACAATTGTCTTTTCAAGATTTGTATGTGCTTTAGATAATTATGAAAAGGGAACATTGGAGGAGGGGGTGGGAATGATGAAGGGAGAATGCTGGGCAATAGGTTGTGCTGCACACAATACCCACTTTATGGACAATGCTAGATGCTAATCTTGGCAAATCTCAGCTTTCCCTGCCCCCACTACCACCGCCAAGAAGGGAAAAAGAGAGAGAGCGAGAGAGGAAAGAACAAAACCCTAAACCACCAACCTTTGTCTTCTAGGTATCTCAAACTGGCCGTTCTGAAGCTCTTCGCCATTAAGCCTGGTTCTGTAGAAACAGCTGTGGCTGTGTGATATGACATATTTTATCCCAATATATAGATTATCCATTCAAAGGACAAGCATGCAGAAAGTCTCTTTAATTTGAACTCTCTTTATAATCTTTCTCGACACCATGTTTTCATACATTTAAAGTATGTATATTTCTCTGGTTCCAAATCAATACTTTAAAAGATTGCCCCTTTCCACTATGATATGAATGAGTATACTGTACAGCACTGGATGACTGTTTTGAGAAGCAGACTCTAGGATAGACAAGAAGATTCTCAAGTTCATGCATTCATTCTCTATGATCACTCTGCTCTTAGATGATGCTTGTAAATTTTAAGGTCACTGTCATCTTTATTGTCACCATCAGCACAACCTCACTCACAATCTGCATGATACATCAGACCTGGATAGGAAGCTGACACTTGATTCCATCTACAGTTCCTTTGGTCTTGGAAGGAAGGATCTTGGAACCTGAACTTAATTTCTGAACTGCCTGGAGCCAGAAGAAACAGTGAAATAGCTTATGGGGCTCAGGATCTGCCTTATGAACCAACCCCACCATCTCCCTACATATTACTTTTATTTTTATTTTTAAAGAGAAAAGTTCTGCCAGCTCATAATGGCCTAAAGCAGTGGTTCTCAACCTGTGGGTCCCCAGATGTTTGTGGGCTTCAGCTCCCAGAAGCCCCAGCCACTATGGTCAATGCTCAGGGCTTCTGGGAGCTGAAGTCCACAAACATCTGGGGACCCACAGGTTGAGAACCACTGGCCTAAAGTGTCATGAAAGTTCTGTTCTTTAACATTTCATTGCATCTCCTTCCTTACTCTTCCCTTATTGTTATGCAATAACTACAACAGTAATTATATCAGTGCCTTCAGCATGCACAGTGCTCATAGTGTATCACAGACAGATCTTTGCTCTCAAGAGGGCTACCACATAGCATTGAATATGTGGAGAAACAGGGAGAGGAGAAAAGATGTGGACAAATACATACCATAAATCTAAGCTACTATACAGTAGTTGAACGATTGGTGGGGATGAGGCTTAAAAGCATAAACCAAAGGCCACCTGGAAAAAATAGGTCTAGAAGAGGGATCTGAGGAATATGGAAGCTGACCCACCCATATGTTCAGCTAGAGCATTCAACACAGAAGGACCAGCAAAGGAGAACAGATGGAATCACAGAAGCGAACAGAGATTTTAGGCCAGGGGAGGCTGGTACAGTTGGATTATTAGATTTCAAATCTTTGAGCAGACTGTGATTCAGCAAACTGTGTTCTAATTAGTTTCTTCTAAGCATCCTAAAAATTAATAACCGCTGTTAGTACAATTAGAGTCAGCATGGTGTAGTGGTTTGAATGTTAGGCTAGGACACTGGGAAACCAGGATTTGATCCCGGCTCAGCCACAGAAAGCTAGTGGATGACCTTGGGCATAGTCTTTTAGCCTCAGAGGAAGGCAAGAGGAAAACTCTTCTGGACGAATTCTGCCAAGGAAACCCTGTGATAGGTTTGCCTTAGAGTTGCCTTAAGTCAGAAATTACTTGAAGGTACACAAAAACAACAATTAGTACAATACTGCTCACATAGAGATGGGGATTAAAGTTACAAACATATTTCAGATGAAATTCAAGCCTATATGAGTTTTGGACTCATTTGCTCCTTTCCTCCAACTTTTTCTTTTACAACTTTTGTGGCTTGAATGCTTCTGTTTTAGAATGAACCACAGTCCTCTCTGAAGTCCATACTTGAGGAACTGGAAGTAGTTTGATCCCAGTTTGATTTAACTGAACATAGAACAAGCCAGAGTTTCCTGAGTTTGAATGCGATGGAGAACCACACTTAATTCTAAAGTGAAAACATTTGATCTCCTCCTTATGTATAAGGGAGGAGAAAGAGGTGGATGGAGGGGAGAGAGCATGCAAGTCCATGGTTGGTTTAGGCTTGTTCCTGTAACATTGGGCCATGGTTTAGAATCAAGTCTAAACTATGCCCAAGATTTTGCTTTCAGACATATTCAAAAGCTTGTGGCTGAGATTGGCCATGAACTCAGCTACAATTTCCAGTGCCTTTCTATGTATATGCTGTAGATACAGATGGTTAGGGTAAATTGAGCATTGATAAGACCCATCTTTTCCCAAAAAGAATTAAGCAAATGCTTAGCATTATCTCATTGATATTAGCGGATTTTGCATTGCATTCCTCTGTATGTCTATGTGCTTAGCTTTTCAGACTACAGAATATGAGGCTTAGGGACAGCACCTAGCGTTGTCATGAGGATGGGTTACAGTGAAGTCACAGAAGGCAACCCATACAACAGCATGATACAATCAAAGTCTAACAAATGAGAAAATAAAAGAAAATGAGAAAAACAAACAAGAAAAGAATTCTCTGGTTCAACATTGCATTAGACAAGTGGGGGAATATTTTAAAAGCATCTTTGCAAACATTACGCTTAAGAACTTATAGAAGTTGCAGTCCAGTCAGAGGAAGTTTTGCAAACTCTGCATGAAACAAAAGAAAATAAACTTTTACTAGCTCTGTTTTTAACACAGCTGTGAACACCAGCTTTAACATATAGGAGAGGTAGCCCAAAAAGGAAAGGGACGTTTTCCAAACTCTCGGTTTGATAGTTTGTTCCTATTAACCAACATCCTCAAATAACCATCTTTTCTTTTCTTTTTAATAGTCAGGTTGTGGTACTCTCCTGTATTCACCAAATGATTATTACTATAGTCATGATAATGCCACAGTTATTAAGCAGAGAATGAGGAGATTATGATGGTATTATACCAAACATGAGTGATTTGGGGTCCATCTGCAATGCCAGTACCTCCATGCAAAGATGGGGAATTATTAATTCAAATTAGGAGGCCTGTGAGAAGGGGCTCCCTAGCAAGATTTTTCCACCTATGCTTACCAGTACTTCTGCAGGGAAGAACCAGCCAGAGATCTAAAGATAAGCTTTATGTGTTTTATTAGAGGAATTAATCATGCGCATGAGATCCAAACAGTCACATAATCACACAAGGGGGACTGAAGGAAAAGAGAGGAAAGTTTTAGATAATGAGATTTCAGGGTGTAGTGGGCGCTATTTATCAATCTAGGACAGCAGCGAAGAAGCAGTGATGTGGCTTAGACTTACATCTAAGGATAGTACACAATCAGGAATCAGAGTGGCAGAGAGCAAAAACTAGGGTTTTATGTCCCTGATTTCTGCCTGGTAAGCTCTCCAGGACTCTCCAACTTGAGAGTTCGCAGAGTGGACAATGAGGTCCGGAATGGGCTAATGGTCTTAGTGTTAGCTGATAAAGGGCTAATAGTCACCTGATAGCTCAGTGCTTGTTCGACAGGTTTTTGGACAAAGAAGGATTTCTTTGGTCACAGGAAAAAGCAGTTAAGATAATCAGCAGTTTTGTGGGAATCTCCCAGTCACTATTGTCCAAAAGACAGAGTCATTAAGGCTAGCTGAACGCCTGTTCTCTCCGGAGTTTCCTGGTGGTTTCCTGACTATGACTTGGCTATGCCTAGAGATATTTTCTGACCTAATTTGCAGTGCATGTGTTTGACTGTTTTTTTCCTCTTGTCCAGCTTGGCCATACAGCCATCGCAGGTCACATTTTATATCAATGCCAATCAATATTATCTTGTCAATTAAATCATATTTCACCAATTAAAGCATATCAAAGTGGAGGTGTACAGCCTGGTAACAGTGGTGATGGTGATAAATTTAACACTTAAAAAAAATGAGTATCTAACATATCCTAACCATGGTTTTCTTTAATGGGGTAAATGAGAAACAACTTTAGACAGAAAAGAAGGAAAAGAGAAGGAAGAAGATGAGAACAGCTAGAAGAAGTAGGGATAAGAGAAAGGATGAGATAGAGAGAAATGGAGAATGAAGGAGAACTGAGGAGAAAACAAGTGCATATAGGAGATATAAGGAGAGGAAGAAAGAGAAAGACAGAGAAAGGGGAAGGTAAGGTTGTAGGAGTTAGAACAAAAAGGGCAAGAAAAGCCTCCCCTAGTTGGGAAAAACATCTCACCAGTTGGGAAAAAACATCTCAGTAAATACCAAGTTTTATTCCTGAACAAACCAATTTTATTTTGGGGATCTTAAAGTATTTCTTTGTCTCAAAAGTATTTCCTGGGAGCTCTCAGTAATGCCAAAACCTTTTTAATCCCATTTCCCAGGTTGATTTAAATTAACCCAGTACTTTCTGAAATGAAATGTATCAGTGTGTTTCTACTATCTCAGATCCAGTAAAGATGGATGCTCAGTAAACACAGTTATTGTTCCAGGACAGAATAAACTGAAATCATTTTTCTTATTGCTTCCTTCAAAGAAGTCATGGCATTACTTCATCATTAATTCTTTTAAGAGTTTAAGCAATTCTGCTGTTGCTGTTTGAAGTCTTTTGTTAAAGCTTTTTGGGGGGGGGGATCTAAACATTTCTTCACAAAGTTTCTTTAAAAAAAAGTTAAGAAGGATGTAGAGGAGCTAAATTTGGCTGAGTGAGTAACCAGCACCCAAGTCTCCTGACCAACCACACAATTGAAACAAAGGGTACAAAATTGTCTAATAAAATTGCTAGCCAGCCTATTCAAACCCAGGAGTAATATTAACTACTGCAGTGAGAAGGTTCTGTTGAAAGTGCCAGCTATAAATTGTTAAAAATTTTTCTTCATTTGCCACAAAGAGAATCCTCAAACAGTTAATCAGAGAACACAAATTAAGAAGCCAACAAAGGCTGTGATGTAGAAGAGCTGTTTGAAGGAAGTACATTTCCAATCAAATAATTAATGAAAAGAGAACTTCCTGTTGCAAATTCATTTCCACAGGTTTAGGGTTAGGTGACCACCTGGGAGGAAGAGTTCAGCAGCAGTATGGGCAATCAAGTCATCTCCCCTCATCTGACACCAGGCTACTAGGTCAGGATCACAGTAGTGTGTCTGTCTGTCTGTCTGTCTGTCTGTGTGTTTGCAGGCATGCTTACAATATCAGGATGCATACTTGTGATGAGATCCATGCAAATTCATCATCTTACAAATTATATATGCAAATAATGCATCAAAGCTGTGAGCTGGGCTAGAGATCCAATCAAAGAATTAAAGAGTATTCAAAAGTTGAACTAGGGGATGAACTACTTACTTGTACTGCCATTTGTTCAACCTTTGTCCTTGGATTTATGGTACTGCAAACAAGTAGAATGTAGGTGGTATTGCATTCCACCAAAAGAAATCTGAAAAAATAACTGTTATTTATATTTGTGGTTTACATGTGAAAAGTAACCCAACTATGCAACCTGTATAATTCCTTCAAAATTTCTCTTACTTTATATATTACCTTTTACAGTTTCAAGTTTTTTCATAAGTGTTTTACATTTACATGCATACTTAGGCACCACCGTGCTTAAGCAGTGCACTTATGCCCTGTCTGTTGATTAGAGTTTAGAAAAGTTCCTTAATTACAACTCCTAGAATCTCCCAGCCAGCCTGACGGCTGTTAATGTTATCTAGAAGATTCTGGGAACTGTAGCCGAAAAAGTAATTTTTTCATCGTCTGCTGCTGAGCACCAGAAATCTGCACATTTACCAGCCCACATGCTCCCTTCCAATTTCACCAGTATCACTCACATTTTTTCAGATAGCTTCATAGGAAAATTAGTTTGCTTTTTTCAAAATGGAAACCCAATATTTCATTATCCACTTTTCTTTCCTTTGTGCTTTCATGAAATTGTGGGACACACAGGGAGACCTGCAGATTGTATTGTGGAAGATCCTCTCAACCCACTCAAGTCAAACTTTCCTCCAATCTTCTGTTAACTATGCCACTGTATCAGGCTGTTTGATGCTTATCAAGTAGCCATAAAAATAGGAGGTTGGTTTTGGAAGGTATATGCTTTATTTCTTTCCCAGTGTATGTGGTAAATTCTCTGTGTTTTCCCATCACGTACATCATTATCAGAGAGGATCATTTTAATTACTGAAACTTAACATGACAGCCCTTTCTGGTGTTATGAAATGCAATCGTATGGCAGTAGTAGTGCAGGTGTAAAGCCTTTAAATTTGCATTGTTACTACACTTATTACTAACTAACACAAGAGTACATTTCTCTTAAAACAGAGATGATGTGAAACTACTGAGCGGGGATTCAGGCTTGTGTGACACGCACTTGGCTCCAGAGTTCTGTGCTCTTGAAGGAGAAAAGAAAAGAACTTGGACTGGATAAGAAGCTGTTTCATGTCCCAACGGATTGACCTGGAAAGAAGAATCCTCATCTTCCCTTCTGGAGCAGCCTCTGTCCATATTTCACTTGGTTGCTAGACAGTAAAATGAAAGCCTCTGTACTAGTACAATGAAAAGCAAGTCTTATTAAGTTCAGTGGAATTTGGTCCCATGATAAATGGGCACATGTTTACAGCCTAAAGTAAACCATCTCCTAAATGCTCAGCCGGAAAAACCTGGAAGACAAGAAGGTATCTCCTGGCAATGTTTTTTTCTGAGATACACTGACTTAGGCATGCTGTTGTGATTGTAAGGAAAGCTTGTCATCATTTGTGGGACTGATTGTGTACTTCAGTTGTGACTCAAGGCTCATCAAGACATTAAGTCATTGTATTCAACCTGCTGTTTATAATTGTTACATACACACTCCACCTATTGTTTCATCAGTATGTTCCTCCTTAGCCTCGAAGGACAAAGCTATAATTCTTTTTATCACACTGGAGGGGAAAATACTAGAGGGGATTTTTTTTAAAAAAAAATTATCCTGCCTTTGTCCCAGAAATGGAATCCATTGCAGAATTCAACATCATTTTTTTTATAAGTACCCTTAAAAATAAATACATTTACAATACTTTTTCATTATTATAAATGTTAGGACACTAAATTGTATGTCTTAAAATATTTACTATTAACATATTATAAACATTAGTATATACAATATAAATATTAAATTATTAATATTAATATACTTTACAATATTAGGAGGGTTAGAATGTTTACTAACATGATGCAATGGTAGAGTCTAGGTAAATACATGCTGTCATCATCAAAATATATTACTAGGCAGATGGAAGAAGATATGGATGTGAATACTCTTGCAGCACAGGCAAAAGACAGCTAAGAAAATTGTGAGACCAAGGAAAGTTGACCCAGGCTTTAAAGAAGGTGAAGGAATCTATGCCTCTCTGTGGTTTTCACAGGGATAGGAAGTCCAACGGCCAACCCCAATTCTGTAGCACCAATGCCAGCACCGCATGGTAAAAACTGCTACATAGGCACAGATCTGTGTATTGTTCATAAGTCATGGCTGCAGTTGACTGGGTTGTGTGCCAATACTCTTTCTTGTTTGGAATAGATGCAACACTGAATGACCTGAACCAATCACACACTATTTCCCCTGACAATAACATTTCAAAATCCAAGGGAAGGTGCTTAGTAGCACCTAAGAGAAAAACCCAAAATGACAAAATTGGCCACTGTTGCAGTCATCTATATGGGATGGAAGACAGTCCCTAGAAAAAAAAAACTAAGGCAAGAAACAAATTCCGAAAAGTGCTGGAGCAGTATTACAATGGAGATCACACATAAAGAGCCTAATTGGTATAGCAGTGAGATCCAATGCCACAAATAGCCATTCATAATCATATGCAATTAACATATCAATAGTTCCTTTTTAGAATTATAGTCCATAAGCTAACTAAGCTCCATTGTAAAGAAGCTTGGCAAGACAGAGTTATTAATTAAAATCCTTTTGAAAATCTGGTGTAGCACTCATATCCTTTTCGGCCCTTTTTCAGTGACAAGCCCAAAACCTGGGGCATGCTAAGGGGGGCGCGGAGAGAAAGAGATGGGAGTCATTTCCTCTCAAGCAAAAATAGAGAACTGGACTAAGTCATTTTGTTTATTTTTCAAGATTTAATGTGCACCTTTCCTTGAAAGTATAATTTCCTTTAAAAAACTTACCTATTTTCAATATGAAGGAATGATCTAAAACATCAGCAAAAGCAGACAGATGGTAAACACACACACACACACACACACAAATGGAAGAACCATAGCAAAGATTTGTAGAGGAAATGGTTTTCTCAGCCATGCTATGGAAGGCAAATAATGATGGTCCTCTGAGTGAATTTTCCCATGAACATTGTCCCACAAGAAAGGAGTCACATTAGCTAAGGTGTCACTCTGTGCACCGACCTATTTTATCTCACAAATAGAGGCATCATCTCTAACTGAGAGGGGACTAGACTTTTCATACAGGGCAGATTTCTCAGAATCCCAGAAATCTTGGCTATTGGCTAGGCTGGTTGGGTTTTCTGGGAGCTGAAATCCAAAACACTTGGAGAAGCATAACCCTCTTGTATATCCACCCAGGCTTGGAAACAGTACAGAGCCAAAGCAATTCTGCAACAATGCAAGTAAAGTTTCCTTTCTGTACCAGCTATGGAAATTGTGCTGTGGTTCTCCAGCCTTGAGGTCACCAGGGTGTGGATGGCCACGGCCAGATCCTAATCATTGAATAAGGACCGCAGATGGCTTATCAGATACAACTGATCAACAACATTAATTGCTTCCACCTGGACTCCAAGGAAGTCTGTTCCTGGAATACTCCCATGCTGTGGACCTGTTATTCCAATGATAGTTTAAGCATATTTTACCTCCTCAGAAAAAAAAAGAATCATCACACATTGTCACTATTGTATACCTAAATTCAAGGCTTAGTTTGTTCATCCTTGTCAGACCACAATGATCTCCAGACAGTGGTTCTAGCTTGGAAGAGAAACAGGGATAGGAAATTGTGTATATAAACCTTTTCAAAAAGCAAGTCAATTGAGACTGCTAAGAATGCACTAGACTCCAATATCCCCACGGAAACATCAAAAGGCGATTAAGATGGACTGTAAAGAAATAATTCCAATTTAGCGTACCTGCAATGCTTTTCCTTTTTCCTGCTGTGGGCTCTCGCTAGCGAGGATTAAAAAATGGCGCCGTTCAGCTCTTTGTGGGGCGGGCCAACTGCCGAAGCTGTCCACGCCCACGGCCCGCCCCATTCATCTCAGGGGCGAATCAGCGCGAATCTGCGCTTCCACACAAGTGAGCAAGCACGTGATTGCGCGGCTCAGGGGGAAAAGAAACACTTTTTTTCCGGTTTTTAAAAAGCATGTGCCAGCACAGTTGGAGACGTTTCTGAGCGGATTGACGTGTGGAACTGAGAAATTAAAGACGACTCAGCGCATTCTAAGGTATGGAAGACCTCCGTCAGATGTCGCGCTACAATGCGCTAAAACGTTTTATTACCCCCGTGTGGAAAGGGCCTAAGAAACAGCATCACAGATCAGCCCCATTTGGCTAGTTACGTCTCTTTCTTTAAATTATTGGCGCATCCTCAGGTTGGTCTTAACATTCCTCTTATTCTAAATCTCAAATTGTTTGACCATGTTGAATTCAGATTTAGAATTTCAAAATCTTGGTATGTGAATGTAAGCTAATACTGAAACAACAAAATATTGGTCACAATTTATTTGTTTTGAGACAAACCATTCATTCTAATCATTGTGGCTAGAAAACAATGGTCTCTAGAGCATTATAGGGCATTCCTTTTTATTCCTACTGCTCTTTGAAACATATGCCTTATTTCTTATCATATTATCATCACTGAATGATGAGAAAGAGAAAGTATAAAATGGGAACATTGTACATCATCATTCCGTTCATCCACACTTGTGAGTCCTGTCTGGCTAAGTTTTCAAAGCCTTCTCTTGCTAATTGCAAATGAAGAGAAGTAGGTAAGAAACATGTCAGGGGAAAGTTATGCTTCAAGGAAGAAGAAAATCCTCTTATTCTTGCTAATAAGTTCACTTGTGAAACATTGGAGTTAGCTGTGTGAGATCTGTTGATGTTACTGGACACAATTATGACACTATTATAATAATGATGTTTCATGTATATCAATGGCACATTTTTATGTTCAAAAACTGGGAGGAGGGATCAGAAGTACCCAACATACTATTTAGGTAATTTTGTACTTTGCATGATGGAGCATTATTTAGTAAAAGGTGAAAGATTTATACCATCTGAAGAGAAAACAGAATATACATGATGGAGCATTATTGACCCCAATCAGTAACTTGGGTGCAACTGTATTATTTTAGCAGTCAAGGAAAGGCCAAAAGTAAGGCTTATTTATTTATTTATTACCCTTAAGAACAACTTGGTATTTTATTTATATGACTGTCTTATGTACATTTGATTGCTGCAGTGGTATCAGTTTTGGACAACTGATTTTTCTATTGACAGTCAGGTAATTTTTGTGCGTAAAAATAAAGTAAAGATAGGGCCCACTATGGGAGCTCCTACGTCACTGAAATAAATTTTCCTCTCTCCTTCCATACTCTCTGCCTATATTGTCAGCTTTCAGCAGATGAACTCTTATTGTTCTTTTTCTTTTTAGTCCTTACAGATAGAGATCTTGATTAAACAAAGTAAATGGCTAAGTTGTGATTGGAGATCTTTACAATTTAATGACTAGTTTTTAAGTGTGTGATTATCCCTTTCTATACACATTATTGAAACAATACTACCAAAGGACAATCGACAATATGCAAAACCCAAGCCTGTTTAAATTAACACATTCAAAAGTGTTAGCTGTCCCCTCCCCCTTTTCCTTCATCCTCTACCCAATATTCTGGCTGGCAAACCTTATCTTAGTGCCAATAGTACAGTGCTGGGAACTAACAGCTCAACAACTCACAACAGTTATAGAATTCTAATGAAGAGGCTGCTGGGCAGAATAGAAGGAAATACATAAAAGTTGCATCAATGGTTTTAAATACTTTGTCATACAAATCATATTTTATAAAGGCATCTGATTTTATAAAACCAGTTTATATTTAGAGATTGTATTTTTAAAAAAATCACAAACCCAGGTTCTGCAAGCCAAGATTTTGCTAGTTATATCAAATCACCAGTATTTAGAAAGATGGTCTTGGAGACTTGCGTGTGCACCCATCTCTCCCCTGCCACCTTTGGTCATACTCAACCCTTGCCCCTCTGTCTTTATGCAGTGGCATTGCTAGGCTGAAGTAGTTCCGGGCAAGATGCCCCCAGCCATGCCATATCATCCTGTTTGTTCCACCACCCTGCTTTCTTCCCATCCACCACCCCAGCTAGTTGCCCCAGCATTTTCTTGGAGCCTTCACCCTTGCTACTTGGACAAGAAATAGGTTGGTCTCCCCCACTCTTTTTCTTTCACAATTCTTCACATGGGTTATTTTGCATGCTGTGCGCCCAATGATTTCTGTAAATAGTCTGTGGGAGGAAAAATCAAAAGAGGACTTCTCCATTCCTCCCATGCCATCTCGTCCCTCTCCCTCATAGCTCACTCTCCCCTAGCTTACAACGTCTTCTCTTCCTTAGGGTGTTTGTGTTTGTTTGTTTGTTTGTTTGTTTGTTTGTTTGTTTGTTTGTTTGTTTGTTTGTTTGTTTTTACACAGGCAGGTTTCATAGCAATTGGCTCAGAGAAACTAGAATCTTACCCTGGAGCAGTGGCAGAGCTTGGACTATGGGGAGGGGAGGTGGAAAGGGGTGGGGCTGTGGCACAAAGGGCATGGCCACTGTGCGTGGGGGCATGGCTGCGGTGTGTGGGAACATGGCCAGGGCGTACAGGGGAGTGGCTACAGGACGGGACACCCCAAAAACATTGCCACCCAAGGCAAACTACTCTCTCCACTCTCCTGTCCCTATGCGACTGCATTCTACCTCTTCTACGCAGAAAGAAGGAAGAAAGGAAGGTGTTGCTATAGCTATGCTGCTTTGAGGAGCCATCTAGGCGCCAAGATCTCAGCGTGCTCCTCCATGGTCCAATGTTAACCATGTGTCCCAAATTTTGTCATCCCTAACCTCCCCAGAACATAATGTTCTCAGCAATAATTTTTGAAAAGTGGTGACAGAAGCTATTTCATAGCCCCATCAAAATGCTATGTAAATTCAGATCTTAAGTAAATTAAATGCAAGGGAGAACAACTGGCATGAGGGCTAGCAGAAATGAACTGGATAAAAATGTTAGTAAAATATTAGTTTCTCTTCTGATTACACAGAAGATAACCCTTATTATACAAGAAGATGCAAAACCCTTTCTTTAGTTCTCCCTATTTTCATTTCAAATGAGACGTGTTGGCTAGAAGTCCATTTCCTCGGGATGTTTGATATCACTCCTGTCAAGGTGATTGCTCAGAGTAACAAACTTCCTTGCCTTAACTTGTAGTTTCAGACAGTAAACTTGCCACTAGCTTTATTGGCAAAGTTTCTAAAACTGTTTGATTGATATTCCTCCCTAATTTATATGAACAATGCTTTGCCATGACAAATGACAACCCAAATTTAAGAGAGTTATTTGGTATGTCATGCTTTGTACTCTGATCCAAATACTTCTGTTTGTCTTCATTTACTATCTGGAAGATTTAATATTTCTATTCCTCTTTGAAAATATATATATACACACACACACATCAGATACGACTCTCACAAAGTATACATGCATTCCAATAAATGTATATTCAGAGCATGGGGGGATAACAAAATAAAACCAAAGAAAGATTATGTGAGACTGGTAACGAAACACTGTTAAAGCTGTGCATGGGCATGATCCAAGCCAAATTATGCATTTGGTCTCATTTACTAATTTACTTACATTTTTTAAAAAAAATTCATTTACCCTTGAGGTAAAGATTTCTCTAAATCTAAATGTCAGGTTTGATCAAAATGTATTCATAAATGTGGATCTTACAGCAAAATATGCAGAAATACAAAATATTTATTTTGCACTGGCTGTGCTTTCTTTATCCATGGACTAGCCCCTAAGCAGCTAGGCCAGAGGAGAGTCTGTCCTAATTTCACCCTTGCACAGGAGTACTCTACAATACTGCAATTCAGGAGTATGAAGCAGGTTGGACAACAATGAGAGTGCAACTGGCAGAAATCTCGACTTTTATCTGACAGGACACGCTATAGAGAATTCCTTCATTCCTAAAGAGTGGCAATAGATGCAGCGAAGAAGACTTTCTTCTCTGCACGTATTGCATCTGCGACTTCCCGTCCAGCAGAGCTGTTCAGGGTGGTAAGGGATCTGACTCAGCTACCTACTCCCCCAAACTCGTTGTTAGAACCTAACGTAGCTTGCTGTGAAGCTTTGAATAATCATTTCGCAGATAAAATCTCTCAGATAAGAGCCGACTTGGATGCCGGTATTATGGCAGAGGCTACAAACGGAGTGTCCGGCGACTCCATCAACAGGATTATACTGGATCAGTTTCAGTCAGTGAGTACCGAGGACGTAGACAAGCTCCTTGGAAAGGTAAGAAAGACAACTTGCCCTCTCGATCCCTGCCCTTCATGGCTAGTCATCCAGGGAGGAGTCGCTATTAAGACTCATTTAAGACATATTATTAATGCATCCCTCAGGGAGGGCAATTTTCCAGCTTGTTTGAAAGAAGCAATTGTACGGCCGCTTCTAAAAAAGCCCTCCCTAGATCCCCTGGATATGAATAATTATAGACCAGTCTCCCATCTTCCATTTTTAAGCAAGGTGATCGAGAGGGCTGTTGGTCTTCAGCTCCAGGCTGTCTTGGATGAAACAGATTATCTAGATCAGTGGTTCTCAACTTGTGGGTCCCCAGATGTTTTTGGACTTCAGCTCCCAGAAGCCCCAGCCACTATGGTCAGTGCTCAGGGCTTCTGGGAGCTGAAGTCCAAAAACATCTGGGGACCCACAGGTTGAGAACCACTGATCTAGATCCATTTCAAACTGGCTTCAGGGCAGGATATGGAGTCGAGACTGCCATGGTGGCCTTAGTGGATGATCTTCGCCTAGGTATCGATAGGGGAAGTGTGACCCTCTTGGACTTCTCAGTGGCTTTCGATACCATAGACTATGGTATCCTTCTGGAACGCCTGAGAGGGTTGGGGATCGGGGGCACTGCACTTAAGTGGTTCCGGTCCTATCTCTCAGGTAGATGCCAGATGGTGATGCTTGGGGACAGCTGCTCCACGAAAAAGGAGCTTAAATCTGGTATCCCTCAGGGCGCTGTCCTGTCCCCAATGCTATTTAACGTCTACATGAAACCGCTGGGAGAGATCATCAGGAGGCATGGAGTAAGGTGCTATCCATATGCTGATGACACCCAGATATATCTCTCCATGCCTCGGATAATAGCATCAACTAAGAGTGGCATCTCGCCTCTAAATGAATGCCTTGAAGCAGTAATGGACTGGATGAGGAAAAACTGACTGAAGCTGAATCCAGATAAGACGGAGGTACTCGCTCCTGGGGGCCCTAGCCCAGGTATGGAGGTTTGTCAACCAGTCTTAGATGGGGTCACACTTCCCCTGAAAGACTGTGTCCGCAGCTTGGGGTGCTCCTGGACTCGCCGCTTCAGATGACAGCCCAAATTAATGTGGTGGCCAGGAGTGCCTGTTATCAGCCTTGGCTGCTACGCCAGCTGCGCCCCTTCCTGGACCTGGGACACCTAAAAACAGTGGTGCATGCGCTGGTAACTTCACGGCTTGACTTCTGCAATGCAGTCTACATAGAGCTACCCATGTGCTTAGTCCGGAAACTTCAATTAGTTCAGAATATGGCAGCCAGGTTGGTCACCGGAAGATCTAAAACTGACCATACAACACCAGTTCTGAAGTCCTTACATTGGCTGCCTATTAGTTTCTGGACACAGTACAAGGTGTTGGTTCTTACCTTTAAAGCCCTTCATAGCTTGGGGCCAGCCTACCTGCGGGATCGCCTTCTCCCATATAATCCGCCCTGCACATTAAGGTCCTCTGGGAGGAATTTACTGCGGCCGGTCAGAACTAGGTTGGCTGCAGTTACCCAGAGGACCTTCTCTTCTATCGCCCCCCAAGTTATGGAATGGCCTGCCGGAAGAGACCTGGCGTATTACCAGTCTTGACTGCTTTAAAAAAGCAATCAAGTCTGTTCTCTTCCAACAGGCCTTCCCAGACTAGTGCTCCACCGCCTCCCACCAACTGTCTTCTTGTTTTTAATAGTTAATGTGTTTTAGGGGGTTTAGATGGGTTGGTGGGTGGGGAGGATGGGTTATGTTTTAGTTGCTTTTAATGTATTTATATACTGTTGTAGTACCGCCTCGATCCGTTGGGAGAGGCGGGATATAAATAAATTTTATATTATTATTATTACTACTACTACTACTACTACAGTGGCTCAAATCCATTACAAGAGAGCACCAGTTTCAAGCATAATTCAAAACAGCTTCCACTGAAGGAAAAGCCTTGCTATATTAATTCTAAATGCGTGAGAGCTGGCTTAGGCCATTTCTGCAGAATGGGGCTTCAGCAAGTCCTTCTGTTGCAGCCCTGGCAGGGAGGGGAACACATTAGAAATGCTTCCCTCTGCACCTCACCAGCTCGCTGTGGAGGGGAGCATGTTGGCCCCGCCTCATCCTTTCCACAGCGCAGCCAGGCACGTGCAATTGCTGCACTAGGGAAGTAGGCATTGTCGGCGCACTTCCACCCTTCTCCACGGCCAGGAAGGGCAGCAGCACCATGTAAAACCACATAAAAATGATGGTAAGTATAAAACAGATTTTTTTTTCCATTTTGCAAATACCATGCGTACACACGCCGCTTGGGGGCAAGATGGCAGTGGGCTGATAATGACATCGTGCGGACGTGCAACCAGCTGACCGCTGCCATCCTGGTCTCACAGCAGGGCAGCCCCCTCGTGCGGAAAGGGCCTTAGTTACCTTCCAGCAATACAAATATGCTCTGAACTTGCTTAGATATTTTCCTTAATGTTCCTGAGGTAGGTAGTAAACTGAAGTGTATGGTACACTGATAACTAAGGCATAGCAGCCCACAAGCCAGTCACATTGCACATGCAGGTTAGTAACCCAGGCAGTAGCTATATTAGTTGATTGGAGCAAAAACTGTAAAGATGTTTTTTAAAGACTAATTTTATTGTAGCCCTGAAACATCTGTAGTCACATGACTCTTCACTGTCAGTTTGTACATGTGTTGGGGTGGAGAGTAAGTGGTCTTTTTGATACTATTTTACATGTGGTCCAGACTCTGGTACCAGATGCTGAGCCATGATAAACTATGCTCAAATGAAACTCCTCCAGTCTATGTCTCATGGAGCAATTGCTTTGTTTCATAGCATCAGGCACTGATGCTCAGGCCCAGATTAAGACATACTGGGAGAGCAAGTTATGTCAAGTTTAAGAAACTCCATAATACTCTCCCTCATGTATTTGTCTTAAAATTATGTTTTAGATTGAAACTTTAGTTTGTTAAAGGCTCCTTATAATGAGAAATGAAAGCCAGCTTCGTATAGTGGTTTGAGTGTTGGACTAGGATATCAGGAGATCCAAGCTCAAATCCCCACTCAGCCACAGAAACCCACTGGATGACCTTAAGCAAGACACATTCTCTCAGCCTCAGAGGAAGGCAAAGATAAACCCTCTCAGAACAAATCTGGCCAAAAAAACCTCATAATAGAGTTGCCTTAGGGTCACCACAAGTCAGAAATGAACTACACTGCAGTTAATATAGCTTGTGCATATATCCAACACAGGTAGTACTGTGGAAACCAAAAAATAAATGCATGAATAAATAAGTAGCATACTAATAGGGAAAACAATTTACTTTTACTTTGCATGGGTACTTCTTTGCTAAAGACTTGTAATAAAAGCCTTCTAGACAGATTCCTTTCTCAGATCTCTGTGACATACTGAACAGGAGCAGAACAGATTGGCAGCATTTAAGAGTTACCCCTTTCCCTCCTGGTAGCATTCCTATTTGAGGGAATATCTGACATCACCATGAAAATCCATTCAGTCTCAGTTACTTCCAACCAGAATCCTTTCATTTAAAAGATCAGATAATTCTTTTCCTCATTCTTTTTCAATTGATTTTTGTTTCTGCATTCCTATTTGAGGATGGAAAGGGAAGGATAGTATTTTTTTTTAAAGATGATGGAGCCTATCAGAGATTACAAGATGAATGAAAAGAGATTAGATTTGAATTTTTGTCTCTTACTTTGTGGCATTTCTAGAACTTAGGTGGCCAAAAGCAGAAAGACAGACAAAGACATTTTATCATCTTTAAACTCTGACTTCTCACTGGGCCCCAGGAAGGGTCAAAACAAGACTGGAAAACAGGGGAGGGATTCCTTGAATCACTTTCCATTTCCGCAGCTGTTTATTATCAGCAATATTTGGAGGTTTTGAAGATCAGCTTTGTAAGTTCTGATAAAAGTTTGGGGAACTTTTACAGATAACACAATTGTGGAGCATATTATGAATATAGATGAAACTGAAGTAACAGGGGACAGACGACTGTACACATTTACATTCATAATTTCCTGAATGCTGAATATATTTGCCTACCTGGTGGAATGCCTGTAAACCATTGCTACTTCACTAACATAAATGTAGGCTATTTTATGGATAATTTCTCATTCTATCCTCTCTGATAAGTTTAGCCAAATATCTATTTATCCACCCTTTATCACTATGGGCTGCTTTGTGTTCTGAACTTACTTCTCTTACAAACAAATTTACAAAGACTAAAAGGTCACCATTGTGCAATATGTAAATCCAGAATGGAGTGGGGGTGGGGGAGACAAGGAGATAAAAAACAAGGGTAAAGGAAAGTTACACTCATGCTTGTGTGACTTTTTTGTTTTTAAAAAATACATACAAATCAAGAAAAAGTATTGCCATTCCCCAAGCAAAGGTAAAAGCAGCAAGTGATTGTCCAGTGTTTCCAAACCTGAGAGTATCCCTATCAAGACAACTTGTATTGCTTTAAGGTATGATGGGAACTATATTTGGGTCCCCTATGAGAGAAAAGCAAGATATAAATAAAACAAAGAAATAATTGAGATGGTTTCCATATGGAAGCAAAGCAGGATAAGAAAGAAAGAAAGAAAGAAAGAAAGAAAGAAAGAAAAAGAAAGAAAGAAAGATGTTCAGGAGTCACTTAAAAAAGCCTAGAACATGAACGTTACCACTATTTGGTAAAGTTGTGATGTTGGAAACCACTTGCCTGTGCCAACCCCTATAATGGTAAAAGAGATATTTCAGATAACTGAGAATATTAACTTTTAAACAACATTTTAAACCTAGTTCACAATTTGCCATCCTTCAAATTCAGAACCACACATGCAACAGTACTGGCAGCTTATTGGCCCTTTTATAGGTTCCTCACAAGGTCATTTGACACTGCAATTTACTTTGTTCTAAACTTCTCATTTTTAAACTTGTGATTAAAAAAAGCTCTCCACATGCCTTTAGGAAACACAGTAGCTGGAGACTTTTAGGATCACTGCCTGTGAATGCATGCACACTAAAACTTCCAGAGAACCTAGAGTGTTAGAACCTTGACACTATTGGATAGTGGCGAAGCAACTCCTTTTCACATACAGTCAACAATGCCCTACATCTTGTTACCAGAGCCGACTGGTATAGTAGTAATAGAATAAAACTCACCTCCAGGCAATATCAAAATTAGTTTAGTACCTTGAGTTTACACAGCTTCTGACAAAGAGGCTCCTTTTTAGAAAGGCGTTTTATGTGCACCCAGCCCCTGCTTTCCTTGTCCTGTGTCTAGCTAGATGGGGTTTTTAGAGCAGCATTGGCACTGGGATCTTGACCCAGAGTTGGGTTTCAGCAGTGTGTCTGTGGTCAATGATGCAATAAAGCTTGAGTTAGAAAAGAATGGGATTCTTCTCTAGCCAACTAACTACAGCTGTCTGTGCCTGTTAACAATAGGCAAGTTCAATGGCAGCTGCCCCCAGAATCCTTACTGAACATACTTGAACAGCAAAAGAGAGGGAAAGGGGAAAAGTGGATAAGCCTGCCTCATCAGCTACTTCCCAGCACGTTAAAGAAGCATAGATCTATAAGGCTGGTCACCAAAATGGAAAACATAAGAAAAGTTGAAGGTGCTGAAAGGGAAAAAAAGAAATCATCCTGGTACCAAATTTTCCATTACAAAAGTAGTGCCCAGGAACGCATTTACTTTGTTAACTGATGTATACCTGTACTTTGTTCATACATTGCAGATTGCAGTTTTAATACTCATGAAAGCATACTGGCTGCTTTCTACTCAAATATGCCCTTAAGAAGGGGAAAGTGGTATATACCTTGTATACTATACCATTATTTGTGAGAAACACATTTCCACTTTATCTGCATAACATAGTGCCCCTTGTGGCTACTGCTTTTACAGTTCTGTTATTCAGTCCCTCTTCTTCCTGCCAATACTGTGCTGTAGTGCCATGATTTGAATTATCTCATATAACAGGGCATTTTATTATGCAACACATTCTTAAATTATACAATAAAAAGAACCAGGCTATAAAAGTAGAATGTGAACAACATGCACTTAACTTCCTGTATTTGGTGGTATATTAAGACGGCTCTTGTTTCTTGAACTGTCCATTTCCACTTTTGAAAATCATCACTGGCAATCTTCTCCTTGGCATTGCCTGCCTTTTGAAAGAATTATGCCTGACTGTTGATTATATTTATCTCTCTGTTTCTACATCTATCAACTACAATTTGCTTTGCTGGATCTGGTAGAATCACACTTTGATTTCCCAAGATTTATCCACTGGTGCTACCACAGATAACTCACTTCACCTCTGAAGTTGGTGAGGCATAACGTGCTTCTCTCTGTCTCTGTAGTAGCAGCTTATCTTTCCACTGCTTGGAAGTTTGAGTGTGGGAATAAATATACCATGATGGAAGAGAAAGCTCTCTGCATATTGATCTAATTAAATTCTTCCTTTAAAAAAAAAAGAATGAGGAGAAATAAGGATTAATTTCAGTCATGCTGTGCAGTGGTGGAGGCACATACGCAAGTAGATCATCTTGCGCTTTCTTCCTGATCCCATCCCTTTCCCTGCCTCTTCTCTCTCTCCCCCTCCCCACCCGGCTGCTTCACTCCCTTATAGCCATAGAGCAGGCAGAAAATGAATTTCGAGTATTAGGGCCTGAGAGACAGGGAAGCTGCAGCTGCTGAGTTAGTGTCCCTCCCATAGCTCTGGCCAGCAGCTCTGACATCCCTGCACAAAGTAATCACAGATCACAGCATTTAATCACTGAAAACAAGCACTCCAGAGGACAGCAGTGTCAATATCCCACTCTCTCATTATCTGTTTGGATTGCACATCCACACTGTCAGATAAACAGAGTGGAAAATTAAGATTAAAAATATGGTAATTTCATTTCAGGCAGCAGGCACCACTCACTGCCCCTATTATGCTATTGATTACCTCTGAATTCAATTTTTCTTTCAATGCAAACTTTAATCTGTTTGCTACCCAGCAATTCAACTCCCCGAGGGCTATTTGAGAGTAAGTAACCATTTAATCTGATGCTAACTGAAAAATCACCGTCCTTAATGAATTGTGTAAATCATTCAGCTCTGAAGCACCTTTGACTTCTATTTCATTTTTTATTTTCGGCTCGATATAGGAAGGGATCGGCGTGTGAATAATTACAAAGTAGCAAGTATTTTTAAATAGAGCAAATATGATAAAAACCCTATTATAGTGGGGCATGTGTAATGAACAGTACTTTTTAATTTCAAAATAGCTATTCATTAAAAAAAGAATGGAAGATTAAAAAGAGAGGCTCAAAGCTCAAGGTAGAAGTTGATAGACATTGTAATTACATGGTTAATTTCAAAGATTTATATGCTGTTATGATTTAAAAGGAATTTTTATGACCTGACATTTTCATTTGAGAAGATTTTTTTTTATTTAAAATTAATCTTCTAGCTCCTATTCTTAATTATTTCTTGGCAAGCGATAAATGGGAATACAAAAAAATGCCCTATATCGTATTTTAAGCAGAATAAATGCATGTGGATTTGTGAACCGCAATAAAGTGTCCCTACTTACCATGCTGGAATCCCTTTGCATTGAAATCCTGCATTTTGAAAAAAAGAGAGAGAGAAGGAAGTTACTGGCACATTTAAGCAGCAGTCTGGTTCGCCAGCCCTTGCCATTTTTCTAATATATAGTTAATGTTTTTAATAAGCATTTTAAAAGGTTTGTTGCTACACAGTTGAACTTGAATTACCTTTCCCATTTCAACTGCCAATATTCCCAGCGAACGATTATTCTGAGCTGCATCTGCACCATCTTAAAAATAAAGTTATTTATATATATATTATTCATATACATGGGATTTAAGGAGGACTAAAATTTAGGAGATTTTCCTACATCTGACAGAAAGCCAAAAACATGATTCAGGCCTTAAAGAATGCTCAGGTGGTTGTTTACAATTGGATTTTTATAAGATGCTTCCTGTCATGAGTTCATTGTGTACGCCAAGCACAAAGCCTGAGGCCTGTTAACACACTTACGTGAAAGCATATTTCTGTTTTGTTTTTCCTCACTGAGGCTTACTTTGTTCGCTCTGCACGCAGGCATTTTCACTCCAGACTGGTGAAGACGTTAACTTTTCTTATGTTAAACCTTAACAAAGTGGAAGCCTGTTATTAAACCAGCCGAAGGATCCTCTAATTATCCTGTAATAGGCACTTGGAGAGCACACGCCACCAACCAAGGCTGCCAACACTATCACCACCTTCTTCTCATCATCCCGCAGAGGAGATGGAAGAACTGCTGAAATGGGAGGTTTCCTCAGAAACTGTCAATAGTGCTTAATCAGCACTGTGCTGGGAAGGCCGGTAAAGCTCTTAGTTGTGGCAAAACAATGGTGGTGGTCATTTATTGCTTTCATTGTGATGATGGGTCTTTTTCTACAATGGCCACCAGCCACATCTCTTCCACTTTCTCTTTATATACTGTTCCTATGAGGCCAAAGAGTGAAACAAGCTCTTCTGGATATTAAAGACACAACATTTCTGAACATGTAATGAAATAATAATGAGCAATAAAATATAACACGCTTATGAACTATCTCCTTTCATGAGCCCATCATCTGGAGAGACTGTCTGTCCCACCAGCTTCTCAGGCATGTTCAGTGGGAACAAGGGAGAGGCCTTCTGAGGCCATTTCTGCATGAGACTGTTATAGCACTTTGATTCCACTTTCAACATCCTATGGAATCCTGGGGTTGGCAGTTTTGGGAGGGGCCACCTGGCCCCTCCCGAAACTGCCAACCCCAGGATTCCATGGGATGTTGAAAGTGGAATCAAAGCACTATAACAGTCTCGTGCGGAAATGGCCTCAGTGGCAGCTCCCAACGTTTGGAACTTCCTCCCTAGAGAGGCCAGGATGACTCCATCCTGGTTCCCCTTCCATCAGGACACCAAAACACTTTTTATGCCATCAGGCTTTTAGAATCTGGGGTGGGGATTTTAACACTGTGCAGTACGGCTTTTGAGGTTCGTAAATAGTCTTTTAAATGTATTTTAATGCTTTTAATGTTGAATGGTTTTAACTTTATAAACCGTTTAATCACTTTTGAAATAACTCTTGTATTTATTACTTTTATTAATGACTTTGTATAGTTCTTAATTTTTTTCTAAATATGTTGTTAGTCACCTTATTAGGGCAAAGGCAGAATATAAATGAGGATGAGGAGGATGATGAGGATAATGATGATGATCTATTGTATCTCAATCAAAACTTGAAAATTAATTTTTAGATGACAGCCCTCAGAAATTTCTAGCCAGAATGACCATTGGTCAAATTGCCTAGGGAATAATGGGAATTGTAGTCCTCAGCTAATTTTTCCAAGCTCTGACTCTGAGCCGAAATATTATTCCCTCAAGTTCAGTACCATTTATTCTGAAATGCAACATACTGCAAAAATTTCAAAAGGTTTTTCAAGACTGGTCTGTAGAAGCATGAGTTCCTGCAATATAGCTTTGTGGGTTTTGCCACTTGTTGTCACTTCCATGTCTGCTTGTTTCATTCTTTTTGCGGCGACTATTCTTGGAGCAGCTTCTTCCAAAGGTGTTTTATTTTTTTCCCCTCAAAACCAGAGCATGGTTTGCTAAGGGTGGTCCTATGGTTTGAAGAGCAACTTTTCTCCTCTATGATTTTTTTTTAAAAAAATCATAGTTACAGAGTTATAGTGCTGATGCACTATAGCACTGGGAGTCTTTTTAAAAAATCAATAAAAACAAATTAAAAATGATTTTAAAAATACAAGAAAAGAGAAAAAAAGAAGGAGAAGGAAACATATTCTGATATGTACTGAAATTAAGAAGAATTAAAGAAAAGAAGGGAACATATTTTTCTGATGTGTCTTGAAATTAAGAAGAATTAAAGAAAATAATTTAAAAAGAACTCCAGAGCAGAAATAAAATGTTTCAGTTGGCACCAGGAATTGCTAGTAAATAATCTAGGACAAGAGAAACATTGTTTAGATTTAAAAAAACAACAACATTATGACCTACAGTAATAAATATTGAAACCTCCCAGCACATTTGTCCTGTCTGAAAGAACCGAAACAGAAGGATTTCCAAAACTTGGCATCTGAGATCTTTTTAAGGCCATTTCCACACAGTGCTATTACAGTGCTATTATTCAACTTTCAACATCCCTTGGAATCCTGGAGTTTGTAGTTTCCTGAGGCCAAAGAGCTCTCTGATTGAGAAATCTAAATGCAGCCCTCCCTAAAATGCAAACCCCAGGATTCTGCAGGATTTTGAAAGTGGAATAATAGCATTATGACAATGTAATGCAGAAATGGCCTAAGTTGCTAGTTCTCAGAACAGAACAGGAAGAACAGGGGCATGGGAGTAACAGAATCGAGGTCCAATACTCTTCTCGATTTTAGCCAAATCTTCCAGCTTTCAAAAAATGGTACCTCATCCTCCTCTGACCACCTGTAATGCCTACCTGGTGTCACATACTACAGCTATCGCTTTTTAGTGTAAACCACGTAGTCTGAAATATAGACTGTCCCTTTTTGTTAAGAACCAGAGGAACAAAGGAAGCTTTCCTAAAATTGAGTCATATTGTTAGTTCATCTAGTCCTACACCATCAGTTCTAACAGTCAGTGACTGTCTATGTTTCAGGGATGAATTTTGCTCCCCTAGCCCTAGCTGAAGGAAACTGGGGATAGAATCTGGGATCTCCTCTAGGTAAAGCATGGCTACATGTTAACAACACACATGTTAACAACACACATGTGCTTTCTTTTTATCAGGAAGTATTTTGACTCTTGGGGTGAAATAACAATCTTATTTTTCAAAAAGCACCAGACATAGTATATCTGCATACTGGCACCCCTTGCAGTAATGAATGCCGTGTAAGCCCAAGTCAGAATGGTGAAAGACAGAGCTAGGAAGAATTATCTTCTTGGACTATAGCTCAAAAAATCCCTCAGCAAGTTGTCATCTCCAAAAGGTAACTTTCCTAAGCCCTGGTTGAAGAACATGTGAGAATTCAGATAGTCTTTGCAATGGCTTTGGCCACTTCCAGGCAATAACTGGACTATGCAGTGGAGGGAACGATCTCCTGTCCTTCATTCACTTGCCACTTGGAAGTGGTGGCCAATTGCTGCAGTGGTCCTCTCCATTTCTCTGCTGTGGTCTAGAAGCAGCAGTCAGATGGTGCAGCATGCCCCCACAAACCATTACAATATTGTTATGTCATTATTTTTATTACTATAATACTGTAGTAATGTTATTATTATAAAGACATTACTAATTCTAATCACAATACTAATACTAATGTTTGGCATATTTATAAATCTCCCCTTACTGCCAACATACTGCTTTTGCTCCAGACAATGCTAACTTTATTTGACTGATTTTTTTTTTTTTAAAAAGTGAGAAGGTGGGAAGAAGAGCATAAAAGAAGAGTAGAATAGGAGCTTCCATTTATGCATGTACAAACTTTTCTCCATGGATGGCAGCTGGCATAGGGAATGATTCAAAACTGCCTTCCCAATGCAGCTTTAACATCTACATTAGACTTTTATATAGTTCACTTCATCATAGCAGGCAGCACTGAACTTCACTAAGAGCAGATGAGGATCAGGCTTACAGCAGAAATAAATTGGCCATATCTCAGTTCTTCCTTTTAAATCTTCTGTACATCCAACTTTAGCCTGTCAACCTCTCAACAGGCCAAAGTCAATGCAAAGCTCTCTCAGCCCTTACCTGAGCATTCAGGTTTACTGGAGCATCATTCTGTAGGAGAGATATTGGATCCTATTTTCACTTTCTTCCAGAGGGGATAATTTCCCAAAATCATGACCACCAGTACTCCTTCCTACCTCATGTACATTCTTACCTCAGAGTTGACAATTAGATGAAGCAGGGTATTGGCATCCAGATGCACTCACACAGGACCTAACTCTGCTGTGTGGGGTTGATGCTAGTTATGAACAAAATATCTGGAGAGCCAAAGGTTCCCCTAACCTTCACTAGTCTAGGGAATCAGATTTGGCCAGACAACAATCAATCACAGCTCCCAAGTAGATGATTTAGACTTTTTGAGATTTTAACTCCCCCTGCAACAAATGTGTGCTTCATTTTGCATAAGGGACAAATGTCTTTTGACAATGTACTGCTTCCTTTGGAGGCTTATCTTGCTTTTGCTTCACTGCATTTCACAGGGAAAATGACATCCACCACCACTGCATCTCAACAAACATGTGGCACGTGACTATATGAGTAGCAGAAGAACTAGAAAAAGGAAATTGACTGAGTTGGACATTTCTTTGTAGATCTTCATGGTTTACTAGTAAAATGCAAAACAAAACCAACTAAATATAGAATTGAAAAAGCAAAAGGGTGATATCACTGGAAAGCAAACATTCAATCAATTTCTGTTGTACACACACACAGAATATACCCGCCATCTTAAGTATAATACCACATATGCTCTTTAAGAAAGCTAATTTTTATCATTCAACTGAACTTTCATATTATTAATCTAGAGTCTTCGCCTTCTGCCGGACGCCATATGACTGAAGTAATCTGGACAATGTATGAGAGAAATTTTACTCAGGTGTGTAAGTATTTCCTCATCCCTAAAACTATCAGCTTTGTAGGATGCCATTTATAGTCACAATAATGTTTCTTGAACACTCAATCTAATTTTTCCCCATAAAAAGAGTACATCAATGTGGTGTTTCAAATAATGCACTGCCACTAGTTCGAGGCATAGGCTAAATAATCCATACCAGCCAAATATATGATGTTGGTTTATTTTTAACTTTTTCTATACCATGTCTTCTGCCAAATTCACATCCACTTTAGAATGCAATTCTATACATGCCTTCTCAGAAACAAGCTCTATTGAATTCAGTATGTGGCATTTCCACGTAATTGACTATAGGGCTACAGTCTTTAAAAATGGCCTATTTTTAGTTCCAACTAAAGTAAACCCATTAAATCAACAGGATTTACCTTTGTGTTGACCTATCATTCAATAATAATGTTATTGGGTCTGCTGTAACTGGAACTAAGCCAATGATCTTAACTCCCAGAAATGCACACAGATATCCTATTCATGCAAATGTATTTATGTAAAGTATGTATTTATCCTGTTTATGTAAAGTATTCTGAAGACAAATTTAAAATACTTGGTATACTATGGAATTATACCAAACTTGGTATACTTTGGAATCAGATAAATAATTGAAGTTGTTTTTATCACCTGCCTAATAAGAGAACCTGCATTATTATAGCTGGAAAATGTCATTTGGAAGTACTCAAAATATGCTAAATATGAAAGTCAATAAAGTTTAAACTGAGAAGAGGGAATGAAAGATTCAAAATAAATTTTCTCCCTTTTATTCAGACTGCATAAATACAGGCTGAGAACCGGATATGCAACAATCATAAGACATATATGCATGGATATTCTTTAAAAACATTATACATTTTAAAAACAAGATAGATAATCTCTGACTGAGTGTATGCTATGTGCACATTTGCTTGTATGGCAGTATTCATGGTCATATGTATACAAGCATAATACATATGTTTGTTTACACACATAAACTACACACATTACAAGCTATGGCATCAAGGGAAATAAATTGTGCAGATGATCAATGAAACATCTCCGTTCAATGTGTTTAAGGTACAAAATAATACTGGAAACTCTGTTTAGGGAAGCTTGGCTCTTTCATTAGCTTTTGCCAGCCCAGAAGGATAGTGACTTTACCAGCAGTAGTTACTTTGCCGCCAACCAGTTCCTTCAAGCTAATTGTCTTCTGAATTTGGAGTGCCTAGCAAATGCTGCTTAAGAAAATTGAATCCTCTTTCCAGCAATATTTGTTTCTTTGCCACTTTGATTTCATGCTCTCTTTGTCACTTTCTTTCTTACCTGCCCTTCTGCTTCTGCTGCTTCATTTCTGAGCATCCCCCAAATAATATTGGATTTATGCTTTGTCCCCCTTGTATCTCCTATTCACCCTCTAAATTATCAAAGCTCCTCTGGAAAAAAAAAACAGCAGCTGAGATTCTCAAAGAAAAGAAACCTTTTTCAGAAAACATACTTGCTTTGCAGCAGCAAAAGTGGGGTGCATGAGAAGATATTGTGTGTCTGTGTGTGTGTGCACACACATGCATTTATATAAATGTAGATAAATATAGGTGTATATGGAGATATACACCACAGATTTCTCTGTTTACCTCTCACAGAAAAGAAAGTAAGAGAGATGGAGATAAATGCAGATGTAGCTGTAGACAGATAGGGAAATACACAAATATAGAAAATCGCTTATCTACATTTGTGTATCTACATCTATCCGCACATATAACATACTCACCAATTTTTCTACATATCTCTGTATTTGTATATACTGACAGAAAATTTTTACACATACATGTATAAAATCTCCTATCTGTATATATAGAAAGCTATGGAAATTCTGTACCATTACTCCCCCCCACACACACATGCATTCTCACCTTCTATTTATCATACGTCTGTTTGGGTTTTTCTATGTGTATAACAGAGAGTGACAGTGATTTTATACTTATAGAACAGCCATGAATATTAATATCTGAAACTATCAAAGGACACTGGCTCCTTCAAGATGTTTTAAACTTAAATTATCCATCCATCACCACTTCCACTAAAGGATTATGCCCATATAGCAACTTAGGATATATCCAATAGAAATCCACTTAAAAGAACTGAATGTTCCTAAACATAGAATTTGTGCAGAGGATTTCATGGCCAAAAAAATGCAAGCCTAATGCATAACAAAATGGCAAATATCACAGATTTGTGTACATTTTTAAAGATAGAAATTAGTCATGAAGATCTAAATGGCTCATAAATAACTCTGGAGTTGAGCGGGAAATGTCTGCCTGAGAATGTAATAAACTGAAAGGGAAGTCAGCCCAGAAAAGTCTGCCTCGTTTCTGAAGTTAAGAGTTTGTTCCCAGAGACATCACAGATGGCTCTGTCGTTAAAATCTCCAGGACAAAAGTATGCAATGATAATAAGGTACGTACATGTTGTCAATGGTTCCATTCTGGAGTGATGAAAGTAAATATATTCTACATATAAACCAGGGCCAAAGAGAGGCTGGAAAGTCATTTGTTAGGCCATAAAGGGACAGCTGTTAATTGGCATGGCTCTGCCTTGTTCAGTTTGCCCGAGCAGACATATAATAGGAAGACAGCAAGCATGGGCCATGGTGCCTTGGAGAGCAAACTGATTGATTATGGCAGGAATCTTCAAAGCCTACTTCATCAGGTCAAACAGGGGCTGGCCTATGAAAGCTTTGTTCTTGCCCTAACAATCCAGTTTGGGGGGCAGTTTGTGCACGATCTGGTTCACACACTGCTGTGGAAGGAGTCACCTGAGAGTTGTTGTTGTGGTTGTGGTTGTGGTTGTGGTTGTGTGCCTTCAAGTTGTTTCTGATTAATGGCAACCCTAAGGTGAACCTGTCATGGGGTTTTCTTGGCAAAATTTATTTGTAGGTGGTTTGCCTTTGTCTTCCTGTGAGGCTGAGAGAGTGTGACTTGCCGAAGGTTATCAGTGGATTTCCGTGGCCAACGGGGTATTCACATCCTGATCTCCAGAGTTGTAGTCCAACATTCAAACCACTACACCATGCTCAACCTCTTACCTAAGAGAACCTGTGTTTAAAAAATGGGGTAAAAGAGAGAGAGAGAGAGAGAGTGGGGCTGAACCATGGAGCGCTTATTCAGTTTGGGCAGGAAAAAAAAGGCCTAAACAAAGGAAGAGAACTGGGATTTGTGATGCATTCTTTATATGCCCTCTGAAAGAGACCTCGAATCAAAAATAAAGGCACAACCAACACATACAAGATAAGGTTACTAATATCCGTGTGCTACTATGTGCAGAGTAACGGGGAATCTAACCTTTTCCTATACCTGGTCCTAATCTAAATACCCACGCCAGCACTGGAGACAGCAAGGAGATTTAAACACGTAAGCCAATTTTTTTCCCCTTTGTATTTCTAGCTGGCCCTACTACTAATGGGAGGTGGTTGCCTCAGGTAGTAGATTTTGAATGTCACAAGAGGCAGCAAATTCCTCCGGGGGGGGAGAGTTTCATGAAGGATTTTCTGCCTTCTGTGCCCAAATGTTTTGACTGGCTTGGGGCACTATGAACTTTGGAGGTCTGGAGGTGAGAGATTCATACTAAATGCTGCTCTCATAACAAGAAAATGTTATTAACACTGACAATGACAACACTAAAGAGGAGTCTTGGGTCACAGTTACAGTCCAAAGGAATAGAGCCCCACATTTCTGGCCACCACTACCACACAGAGCAGCATATATCCATCCCATACCTCATGGCTGCTTTTTTATAAAAAGATAATTACATGGATCTCTGGCATAAAATGTGATTTGACCCTCCAGCATGTCTCATTTTGCATTTGAACAGAGTTTATGATTATTTCTAAATGTCCCAACCATCTTTTGAACATAAATGTTCTGGTGGGGGAGGAGTATAATCAACATATAAATTGAATTCAATCAGAATATAATAGATCTCTTCCAAAGTAAATGAACAATTACATAACTGCGGTGTAGGTAGATTTCTTTAGTTTCAGGGTTTTAGTCAGGTTTCCACAAGCTAGCCAAGTTTTCAAAAAAAGCAATTCCCTTCCGTGGACAGGAAAGCTAAATTTTAACTGCCAAACTATTTCTTTAAAGTTTTTAAACACTGTTAATTCAGTGGCGGAGCTTGGAGTGTGTGAAGGGGGGGTGGGAGGGGGCGAGGATACGGCACAAGGGGTGGGGCCACTGTCTGGGGGGCGTGGCTGTGTTGCTCGGGGTGTGGCCAGGGCATGTGGGGGTGTGGCCAGAACATGTGGGGGCATGGCCAGGGCCAGGAAGCTGCAGAAACATTGCTGCCTGGGGTGAATTGCCCCCCTACCCCCATATTCCTACACCACTGTGTTGTTTATTTACTCTCCAGTGTACTTAGTTCTTTTTGTGTGCCTTCAAGTCATTTTCAGCTTTTGGCGCCTCATCACATGGTTTTCTTGGCAAGATTTATTCAGTGGGGGCTTGCCTTTGGCCATTTCCACACTAAACAGTTATAGTGCTATTATTCCACTTTCAGCATCTTGTGGAATTCTAGGACCTTTAGTTCACTGAGGCCAAAGAGCTCTCTGGTGGAGAATTCCAAATGCCCCTCCATAAACTGCAAATCCCAGGATTGCACAGAATGTTGAAAGTGGAATAATAGCACTATAACAGTGTAGTGTGGAAGTGGCCTACGTTTCAGTTGAATCTATTGATATTTTTTTCCTTAAAGAACTACTATTACATTCAAAGCAAAACAGAAAATTTGGACACAAGCTCATTGGTCAAACCTAGAAACCAACTGGGTAACCTCAGCCCCAGAAAACCCTGTGGTAGGTTCACTTCAGAGTTGTCATAAGTCATAATTTTTTTATTTTTTATCCTTATTTGTATACCCATGTCTTTTAAACAGTTTAATTGGCTTGTAAGCCTTTAGGGGACTAAGATTCTAAATGTTCATTCCCCCAGAACTCACAGCTATAATAGTGGATTATGAATTATTTTCCTCCTTCATATGCTGCCTATGAGCGTATTCTGGAGAAATTGTTAGCCAGGCTACATCCAGTGCAGACCAAGCATTTAAACTTGTACTTAATGCTATTACATCCATTCTCACTGGATAATGAAACCAAAGTGAAAGTGTTCAGTTCCCCATCACTACCATTCTCTTTTTTAGGGAAGGTTCATAACAATTATGGGGTAAGTAAAATGAGTGAATCCCTTGCCAAAGCCACACACATCATGCTGCAATCATATTTGCCACATGTATATAGAGTGTCAGTTGTGTTGAGAAGCTTGGAAAGGAGAGAAGATAGCTCTCTTCAAATATTGGAGGGCCTGTGTAGAATATTTGAATTGCTTTTATTTTAAAAGCTTATGAATCTTGTAGTGTGCTTATTTGTCAAATTGCAACTCAGTACTTCACTCAGCCTATGCATTTGGTAGTAAATTGAAATGGCATTGTTTATTGTAGGATTTTATTGTTAGATAGTATTTCCAAATTGTTGAGGGATTTTTTTTCTATTTTGACAGATTTGTTTTGGTAGATCATTCTTAGTTGTTGGGTTTCCATGGCCATGCAGGGAATTGAATCCCGGTCTCCAGTAGTCCAACACTCAAACACTACACCACTGTTCTCATTGGATGTGAGCACTTTGTGCTCGCAGGCTTGCATAGGGGCAATAGACTGGCTGCGCTACTGAAAATGAGGGAAGGGAGTGGAAGTTCACTGCTACAGCCAGGACCCTCTTAGGTTGGGGTACTTGATGGGCAGTGGCAATGGGGATCTCTCAGAGAAAGAGCAAGCGCAGATACTCTGGGCAGCTCCACAACACTAGTCACTCTTCTGCTGAGGTGTTTATCACCACAAGAAAGTCGTGCTGGTAGGGGTTTCCAGAATACCAGTGGTATTGTCTGCTTGAGTCTGTGGCAGGAAGCAGAGGGGCATGACTCACCACTGCTTCTACTTTGCTGCCTTACTCAGGGAGAACTATGGCCATGAATGAAGGTTCTTTAGGGCATTGAGAGTCTTGCACAGGGTTGGGCAGGCTTCCCTTTCCTGAAATTAAAATTTTCCAAAAAAAAAAAAAAAAAGGAAGTAACTTTAAACCAGAGAAATGAAAGGAAAAAAAAATTATTTCTGTCCTTACTCCTCATACGTAACATGCACCATACTCCTGCCTGTCCTGTTAAAAGAGTGTGCTGCTGGTGTAATAAAAATTCAAGCTGACTTTGAAGTCAGGCATAAACTGAACAACAAGCTTGACCCATACGGTGAGCAGGATGGTGCTTGGTGCTTGGGAATGTATCCTGAGGTCAAGTGCCACAGAGCTTTGCTGCACCCACGGAATCTAGCATGAAAGCAGCGATTTAAGTGACCCGCATTCAGAGTGCTTATTGCACTCTTCTCCAGCAGCCCTGGCAAAAGACCAAACCTTTCTCTCAGCATTCCGCTTCAAGGTAGGGTGGTGCAGGCAAGTTATTTAAATTTTTCTTTTATGGGAAGAACTGATCTTTTTATGACCTTAATTGAGGTTAGTGTTTTCAAGTTGCATCAGGGCTTCAGATAGCTTTTTCTTTTACGCTGAATGCATATCATGATCTCAAAGCTGGAGGCTGATCTTTGCAATTCTTTTTAATGTCTTTCTATAAACCTTGGTGCTTACAAGTGGTTATGTTAACTTTGCATTTGCCTGTTCAGGTCATACCAAGGAAGCTAATTATGGAAGACTGACAACAGTATGATCTAAATGGCAGGCTAAGATTGCTTACCTAGGTGACTGGGCTGTCTTCAACTTGAAATTAATACTGTGGTTGTAACAGTTTGCTTGTCAGAGATTTATGACTCTGCCACATGCTACACCAAAATTCCTACCAAAGCACATGAGAGCATCAACACAGAATTAATTATGATACTGAGCACATAGGCCCTACACATTGTTATATTCTAACTGAAGCGCAGCAGATATTTTGTGTGTTCTAAAAAGACTTTCTGAAGTCACTTTCAGACAGTTCTAGTTGCGGATAATGGAAAAATTCCTTTTCTTGACTACAGCTCCCAGAACCAGGGAGATGCAGCTGGCTGAAAATTAAGATGGCAGCTTAATCCAAATGAAGAGCTCTCCCTTCACCCACCAGTGAGTGCTAATATGCTATACATCTGGATGTGATGCTGAATTAAGCACAAAACTATATTAAAGAAAGAAGAAAGAAGGGGAAATACGTTAAAACTGACCTCCACAGAGAGTTTTAAGATAGTGATGTAAAGATTGCCCCTGGAGGTATGCAAAAGCAGCACAGAGCCTAAAATGGTGTCAGTGAAGGGACAGGTAAAGGCACAAAAGAGCAGAAAGCAGCAGGAGATGAAACAGTGGATGACTCCATTCTTATGAAATTTCCCTTATGAAATGAGTTTGGGCAGAACTCCAAGAAGAGATTGCAAACACTTTAGACATAGCTCGGAAACTCCTGGAAGTTAAACTCACAACAGAATAAGAAACATTGAAATAGCAGCAGATGAAGGCCCAACCAGAACAGCTGAACAGAAGGAAAAAATTAAAGTCCTATGATAGACAATGGGAGAACTGAAACACAGAATGGAGGAGATGGAAAAGTGTAACAGGCTTTTGAACATTATATTTAGAAGTATTGTAAAAGAAGAAGACAATACCATTGATTTGAAGGATATTATAACAATAAATAAAATATCTCCAGATCTGAAAGTTTTGCAAGAGGAGTTTTAGAAGTACATAGAAGGCAGCCCACAAGAGACATTGTTGAATGATTCACTGCATACCTTTAAATAGTAGAAGTACTAAAGAAACTTGGACATCTTATGCATAAAGAAAGAAACATGATTGTGTCCCACAACTTCTTCCAAGAAGCTTTGGAAATAATTGCAACCTTGGGAAGGATGTAGTAGTCTGTAAAGATATACTGGCTCAAATTTTGAGAAGATGAGGTTATGCATTTTTGACAAACACATTCAAGCAATATGTGATAACCTTCAGCTGGGGTAATTTGGAAGTCCTTGTCTTGTTTTAGAAACAGAGAAGATTTAATCTCAATAAAGTTTCAAAGGTGAAAGAATTTTTAGAGAAATATAGGAAGGAGTATGAAGGGGCATTTCTAAAAAAGAGAGAAGAAGAAAGGAAGTCACATCAAAGTTCACCAGAAGAAAGCAATAAGAGGAGGGTAACTGTGCCTAAAATGGTTCTGAAATTTCTCTCTTGTAACATAAGTGGGGCTAACTCAGCTGAAGAAATGAGAAAAAAAATTCATTACTTGGAAAGACAGAAATTAGATTTGATTGATCTACCAAGAAATACATATAAGGAAAAAGATAATAAATATTTGTTAAATCCTAACTCAGGTAAAAAATTTACTTCACCTTATGACAAAAAGAAAAGAAGGGTGGTGATTTATTGAATCCAAAATTAAATCCACTAACAAAAGATTGAGAATACAAATGGACACTACGTTGGAGTTGAAATACAAATCCAAGGACAAAAACTCCTGGCTGTGAGGATTTATTGGAAGAAATTTTAGAACTATCCTGAGAAAGGTAGATTTTCTTGGGAGAATGGAATAACATTATCAATCTTAAAATTGTTAGATTGGCAGAAAAAGAAAGAAGACATAATCAAAGAGAACTTCCAAAGTCTGATTGAAGAAGTATTAAACAAGAGAGAGGACTTGTATCCTCCCACATATTTTTGATGAGTTTACTTGACATTATTCTTAAGAAAAATTATTTTGTTTTTGATACAGATTTTTTCTTAGAGACTAAAGGAGCAGCCTTGCGTAGCCCTGTGGCAGACAGTGTGGCTAAAATATATATGACTTCTCCAGGGAGGAAAAAACCAGCATTCCCAATTCTGAAGTTGCACAGGTCTTCTGATGCTGCAATGTGGCATGAGAATTCAGCTGACAATTCATCATCATTATTGCCATGACACATGAGAGTCTGACTTTTATCCTAACATCTTTGCATCTTTGTTTATGTATTATTTACCTTTGTTATATAGAACTCTTCATCTAGTCTATAACCACCCACTATAATCCTACGAGTTATTTGTTTGTTTTTTATTGTTTGAATTGTATGCAGTATATTGGTATAACCCATTTGAAAGTATCGATGGTCTGCAGTATAAATAAGATTGTTTATGGGTGTATTTGTATAATAGGTTATTGGACTACATGAAGTTTATTTCCATAATGGTTTAGCAATTTTTATAAGTTAATAATTTGTGTTAATTAATATTTCTAGTAACTTACTGTATTAGATGTTGCATTGATATTGCAAGTATTGCTGTGTATTACACAGCTGTCTATCTGTTTAACTGTTCAACATATTAGGAGATTACAGTGCTTTGCGGTTTTTCAAGCATGAGAATACACTTTTTTTCAAAAAGGCATAGATCTTTTCTAGAATTTACATGTTTTTAACATCAAAATCATTGACTAATATTATTAAAGATTTGGAGATATAGCCAAAGGCTTTTTCAGACCATAATCCAATATTGACTTTTAAAAGAGAGAGAGTCAATTTAATTGGAGATTGAATCATTCTCTACTCAAAAATGAAGATGTCTCAAATAAAGCCAAACAAACACTAAAAAATTTCCTTGAGGATAACATGAATAAAGGTACAGACATTCCAGTAGTTTGAGATGCAAGTAAAGCAATTTTGAGGGGCCCTTTCATCACAACAAAATGCAGAATAAAAAAGAAAAAGGCAACAGAGGAATCAAATTATATTGGGTGAGGCTAAGAGTAAAAAGGAAGAATTTAAGAGCAACCCATCTAAATCATTGCTCCTGAAGGAAATAGAGATCGTACAAAAACAAGCATCAATGGCTATGGTCTATAATATAGAGAAAAAGATGAAACAGTCTAAACAAAAAATATTTTGAAATGGCGAAAAAGGCTGGCTTTTAAATTAAGAAAAGACAAGGAAAATTGATCTTAAAGATTAAAGATGGAAAGAAATTGACATCAGATAATGATAGGATAAAACTTTTTTTTATTTCTTTTTGATGCTTTACAAAAAACAAAAGGTGTCAAAAGAAAAGACTGAGAAATATCTAGATTTATAGAACTTGCTAATGTTTTCAGAAAATCAAATACTAAATTAAAATCTGACCATAACTGTGGCAGAAGTGCTTGAAGACTTTAAAAAATGAACTTTGGGAGGGCTCTGGGACTGGATGGTCTTCCTGCAGTCTATTATAAAAGTTTGGAACATCAGTTAGATCTCACATGTCAACAATTGATGGATTTGATTACACTTACAGGTAAAATACCTGACTGTTGGTGTCAAATATAACATTGAAGGAAGACCATGATTTGACAGATCCTAAGAATTACAAGTCTATTTCACTTTTGAATAACGATTATAAGATTTTTACTTTAATACTAGCAAAAAGAATGAGGAAGATTCTTCAAGAGATAATACATGAAAATCAGCGCACTAGCCTTCCAAAAATAATATGGTATAATAGGAGATGTGTGACAGATATATTAGAGTATCCAGAAATGCATAATGAGAAACATTATGCTTTTTTATTTTTGGATATGGATAAGGCCTTTGACAATGTTAACTGGCTATTTATGATTGAGATTCTTAAAAAGATGAATTTTGGACATGATTTTATTCTATGGATTACACCAATATATCTTATCCTAAGGCAGCGTTCAAGGCAGCCTTCTATATGAAAGTATAGCGTGTACACAGATCTTTTGTGTGAGGATTGTTTCAGCTAGATATTTCACCCTACTGAGTCTAATGATAGAGGAGGATTAGAGTGGCCTGTGTAGTCTAGCACTACTGTAGTGCATTTTGCATCCACACATACAGATTACTGTGATGTGCTGTAGATGAAGCTGCCCTTGAAAAGTACTGAGAAGCTGTTGCTCATGCAAAATGAGGTGCTTTAGAGACCCCACATCTTTAATCGGCTGCTTGTGAGCTCATTTCAAGGTGATGATTTTAACCTATGAAGTCCTAAACAGCTGAGGATGAGGACATCTGCTGGTTTGATATTTCCCAGAATTTTGGATCCTGAAAGAAGGTACTCTCTTACGTCCTGCTGTCCTGAGATCTTAGGTTAGGAAATACATGAGATGAAAATCTCATTCAAGGAAAGTCAGGCTGCCTCCATCCCTGCTCAGCTTCCAGAAAGTGGCCAGACTGTGTTGCTCTACATGGCCATTGGTCCTTTAAAAATCATTATTAACTTTGGCTTTGGGATTTTATCAACCTGTTCTTAACGTTAGCTTTTTAAAATTAATTTTTAAAAATGATTTTAAATGCTTTTTAGAAATGTTTTCATCTGTTCTGCATTGCCTTGGTAACCCTGGTGTGCAGAACGGTGATAAAGTTTTAATAAATACATAATAAATAAATAACTGTGGGCTTTGTCCCATAGATACTTGATGGGATGTTGAGGTGGATGGAGGACCCACAGGCACCGGTTTTCCATAGGGAATAGGATCTCTGCTTTTCGAAGAGAAATTCCTCATATTTTTGCTGGATATGTCAGGACCACACTAGACATACTGGCTAAACAACCCAGCAATGCAGTCTTCTCATAGAGAAGACTCTGCCAACTCTACTTTTTTTCGTCCATTTTTCCCTCCATGTAAGCCTCATTTACAGTCTTCTTGGCACCCCACTGGAAGAGCTAGTTTCAAGGAGTAAAGTGCACAAGGCCCATTCTCATTGTAGTTATAGCACTATGATTTACTTTTAACTGCCATAGTTCATTCCTATGGAATTCCAGAATTTAAGGAGGAGTATTTAAAATTCCCAGCCAGAGATCTTCTCTAATGCCTCATCAGACTACAAACCCTAGAATTCCATGGGATCTTGCCATGGCAGTTAAAGTGGAATATAAGGTTATAGTTGTGTAGCCAGTGTGGTACAGTGGTTTGAGCACTGGACTATGATTCTGGACACCAGGGTTTGAATCCCCACTCAACCATAAAACTCACAGAGTGACTTTGGGCAAATCCCACTCTCTCAGCCTCAGTGGAATGTAAAAGCAAGAAACCCCCAAGATAAGGTTGCCTGAGGGTTGTCATAAGCTGGAAACAAATTGAAAGCACACAACAGCAACAACAACAAATTGTGTAGCATGAATGGGCACAAGATCGGGGAGGATTCAGCATTCTTTTCTCCCATTTGCAATTAGAGTGCTTTTTCTTTCATATGGAATTGATGGCAACCTGAGTCTGACACAATGAGAACTAGTTTGGCCGTATCTTGCCAAGTCAGGAGCATCTTGTGTGTACGTACCTTCAAATCACCTGTCAACCCATGAATGCCACAGAGTTCTCTTAGGCAAGGTATGCTCAGAGGTGGTTTTGCCAGCTCCTTCTTCTGAAATATAGCCCACAGCACCTGCTATTCGTTGGTGATCTTCCATTCAAGTACTAGCCAGTATTGACCCTGCATAGATTCCAAGATCAGACAGGATTTGGTGCCTTTAGGCCAGGAGCATTCCAGGCTCTGACATTTCTCTGATGAGACCTAAAACCTTGGGAGGACCTCCAGTGATGTCATGGGGTGAGGGACGTGATGATGTCACATGATCAGCCCCATGTGATTTCATTAAACATGAGCCTCAAGCACAATTAACTTAAAGCATGCCATTGAAACAGAAAGCAGTGTCCAACAAACGTGAACGTATTTCTCTAGTTAGAAATTACATTTCTGAAGCTCTGAAATGAATAGAGAGGCAGGGAAAAGCACATTTTTTTGCAGCTCTGTTTTTAACTCCTTTATGAGCACATGGGAGTTGTAGTCTATCCAAAGAAGTTTTTCCAAGTTCAGCTCTGAACAGAAAAGACAAAGAAAAGAAATTGTACTGTACTTTTAAATATTTGGAATAGGGAAAAAGAGTGTGAACAGAACTTGGACAGCGAACAGTAGGACAGGAAAAACCACAAAGCAGCCACCTGTTAATATCATAATGTACAACTCCCAAGGAAGTTCAACATTTCCCTGCTTGACTGTTTCTTCCTCTTGAGTGCTGTGGCTGGCTGCGGTTTTAGAAGCATTCAGATTGGGATGAGGTAGAACAGGTGGGTGAGCGGACCTCATAGAATTTCTACAGCAGCTGCCCTAAACTAGTCTGCATCTGCAAACAGTAAAATAAATAAACCGTGTTCCTTTCAAGGCAGTCCTCTCACCCTAAGATTCTTCCTTTCTCCCCAAGGCATGTGGAAAAGGACTATACTATCAGAGAAGACTAATTTGGACCCAGTTGGAACATAGACTATAGAGCAGGGGCCTAACCAGCATAGCTATTGTGACGAGTGCTGGGAGTTGCAGTCCACAACAGCTGGAAGGCCACACTTTTCCCACCCATGTTACATGCGGGGAAGAAAACACTATCAGTAACCTCATAGAATCATAGAATTGGAAGAGACCACAAGGGCCATGGAGTCCAATCCCTACCATGCAGGAATACACCATCAAAGCATTTCTGACAGATGGCCATCCAACCTCTGTTTAAAAACCTCCAAAGGAGGACACTCTGCCACAATCCGAGGCAGCATATTTCACTGTCAAACTGCTCTTACTCTCAGGAAGTTCTGCCTTTTTCTGAAGTTTGAAACCATTCGTGTGTCCTAATTTCTGGAACAGCAGACTAGTGTCCTAGTCTCTGGGAACAGCAGAAGATAGATTGTTCCATCCTTCACATGACATCCCTTCAAATATTTAAACATAGCTATCATGTCACTTCTTAACCTTCTCTTCTCCAGACTAAACATACTCAGTTCCCTGAGCTGTTCCTCATAGGACATGGCTTCCAGGCCTTCTACCATTTTGGTTGCTCTCCTATGAATGCATTCCAGCTTGTCAATATCCTTCCTGAACTGTGGTGCCCAGAACTGGACACAGTATCCCAGGTGAAGTCTGACCAAAGCAGAATAAAGTGATACTATCACTTCTCTTGACCTAGACACTGTACCCTATTGATGCAGCTCAGAATCGCACTGGCTTTTTTAGCTGCCACCTATCATAACACATCATATGATAAAAACATAATAAAACCTATGATGTTTTATTTTACAATAGGCATGTTTTTGTATTTAGGTTTTTAACAAACATATTTTTATACCCCCCCTGATTTTAAATTAGTTGGACCTATATATCAAGATGAAGAAATCTGAACAAACCTTCTGTAAAAAGTAGTGGCAAATCTGAGATTACAGTGGAGAAAGAATCTTTCAGTCAAAACATGATAATTGGAGTCTAGACGCTTCTACTTTTAGAAGTTATGTGGAAAACACGTAGCCTAAGGCCAGTCAAAGTCAACGTACTTTCACCAGTTTTCTCCATCAAGTTGTGATTAAACTCATTTTCCAAACACAGGAAAAGCACATCATTCTGAAGCCTACTGGAGTTCTTGTGAAGTACCAACAAATTGTCCAATTTCCTGGAGGTGAAGAAAGCAATCAAGCAAGATGGGCTTTTCCAGAATATTCCCCAGTTTCGACTGTTTCAAAATTAGATCCCAGATGGATGAAGTCATCCTGGGACCCACTGCCTCATAGCTTTATTTTAGGATACATTTTTTTCCCTTAAAGCTCTGACTGTATAATCAACCACTTGACATAACATGTATGAACCAAATAAATTGCCTAAAGTCATGCAAAGCAGATTTAATAACAAATAGTTCTCACTTGATACACACATGAGAAATTAAATGTTTATCTTAGCTTTGGCTCTAGGGAAAGGATGACAGATGCTCTCCACCCCTATAACCAGAAGCAACGACAGCAAGTAACCAGTTGCTTAAGAGAAACAGGTGAACCCTGGCAGCGACATCATGTAACCTATTGCTTCAAAAAAACTGCTTTTGGCAAAAATGGAAGGAAAACCTCCTGAGCTAGCACAGAATACTCTTAAATAAGTACTGACAAGATTTAGTCACAAAGCTCCATGGATTCATTCACCTGCTACACCTGTACCATTAGTCTGTAATTGGATTTAACTTTTAAAGAAACAGCAGCAGCAGTAATCAACCATTCTCTGGCTCTTGTGTTTAAACGTCTGCTAGGTTTGCATAGGAGGGGATGGATAATGCTTATATTTTTCAGTATGATAATGGAAATGTACAGATATTGAGACTTTCAGCAGAAGTAATGCACACCTGCTGAAAGGATCTCTTTGAAATTTACCTGAGGGCTAATTCCAATGTATGGACAACACCTTTCCTATTTTCACCCAAGTGGCATATCCACACAACAAAATAACAGCAGTTTGATACCACTTTAACTGTCAAGGTACCATCCTGGGCAAATCCTGGGAGTTGCAGTTCTGTAGTCCTTGAATTTTAGTAAACTACAGCTCTGTTTTACTATAGTTTAAAGGAGTACACTGGAGTTTAAAGAAATGTACTGGAAAACTCTAAGCACTTCTTGTTCCTGTTGCTGTTGGGTGCCTTCAAGTCATTTCTGAATTACAAAGTTCATAATGTGACCCTATCACAGGGTTTTTCTTGGAACAATTTGTTTATAGGGGTTTTCCCCTTGCCTTCCTCTGAGACTGAGAAAGTGTGACTTGCACAAGACATTTTTCAAAGCTCAGCTTCAGAGATATAACAATGTTAAGTTTCAACAGCCCCACAATCCAAAATTAATCACATGTATCATTTGTTAGTAGGCTTGCCAGGTTAAATTAGTGGCAGGGTCCCTGACTTTTTGCTAGTGCTGTAGAAAAGGGAATTTCAGCAGACACTGTTTGTGTGACAAGCAACATCTATTGAAATCCCTCCCCTGCCACATAACCATTTAAGGTACAGGAGCCCTTTCCTTTATTTCACTTGACAACTCTATCTGGTAGACAATACCTTTTTTGGGGTCAATTAATAAGCCGGAAAAACTTGCAAAATGTATTTCTCTCCACAATAAAGAAGCAATGGCTGATATCCATTTCTTAAAATTTAAAAACTACCAGTGTATATACCCAGTGTTGCCTGAGATGTTATTTTCTCATAGGTAATACTTGTTAGAAAGATTTGAGATCCTGTATCTCTAATTCCCCAAACTGTTTTGTCCAGTACCTATAAATTTTCCTCATATTCCCCAATCCAATCTGTATTCAGAGTTATTAACATAAACAGGTTGGGTTCCTGAGGAAAATACACTGCCCTCCTCCTTGATGTTAGGTCTCATCTCCATAGCAACCAGCCTATTTAGGACAGGCACATTTGACTGAGGTCCAAGAGCTCTCTGAGAATTCGAAAGGCCCCTCCCTAAACTGCAAACTCCAGGATTCCATAGAATCTTTTTAGGCAGCCAATCATATGAGGACTTTGCCTGACACAGCCAATCATATGAGGTCTTCGCCTGACATAGACAAACAGACAACCTTTAACTTTTATATATTGAACTGATGGATCCTGGAATTTTCAGCATTTCTGTCGATCCATTCTGGCCCTCTCTTCTCCAATTGTTTTTCTCTTTCTGCAATTAATACATGGTTCTTGTCATCCCATCTTCAGTTGTCAGGATTGCATTTACAAGAACTGATGTTTCTTCTGAACTTTGTTGTTGTTAACTGTCATCAAGTCAACTCTGACATATGAAGACCCTATGAATGAGAGATCTCCAGGTCACCAGCCCTGCTCAGGTCTTGCAGACACTGGGCCATGGCTTCCTTGGTTGAGTCTATCCATCTGTAATGAAGTCTTCATCTTTCCTATTGCCCCCTACCTTACCAAGCACTATTGCCTTTTCTAATGAGTCACGCCTTCTCATGGTATGTCCAAAGTACAACAGTCACAGTTTAGCTATACTGGCCTCAAGGGAGAGTTCAGGCTTGATTTGCTCTAGGATCCAGTGATTTGTCATTTTAGCAGTTCACAATATCTGTAAAATTCTTCTTCAGCACCACATTTCAAACAAGTTTATTTTCATCCTCCACTTTTCACAACCATACACAGAAATTGGAAATACGGTGGCATGGACTATTCTGATTTTAGTATTCAACGATGTATCTTTACACTTGAAGATCTTGTCTAGTTCCTTCAATAACTGCCCTTCCCAGTCCTAGTCTTCTTCTAATTTCTTGACTGCAGTCTCCATTCTGATTAATGACTAAGCCAAAGCACAGAAAATCTTGAACTATTTCTATGTCGAAATTTGCAGTCTTATGGAATCTCTAGTTAGTGTTGCTTCAGATTACACCTACAATACAATCTAATATAGACTGCCATGTTTTTCTATACTTCTGCTCTGCACCAACTCAGGAAACCATGCATTTCACCCCAAACAAAAGACAGATCTGAACTGCAGATAGCCTTTAAGTTTTCAGAAATGGAGATCAGGCTAGGGTTGATGGCAAGTGCCTAATGGCTGGAGGCATTCTACATCTATTGGGATGATTTAGAAGGAAACAAACAATGCTGTGTACAGTAACGAGGCCATGAAAAACCCCTCAAAAATTTCCAATCATCTAGGAAAAGCAAAACACAAAATTGTATTTTATGCTCACACTAGCTTAAAAACAGCATTGAGAAGAAAGTACCTTTTCCCTTTCAAAAGCTTTATTCTTCAAGCCAAGGAAGATCCATTTTCACTTGTTCACACTTTTGAACTCCTATTTTCTAAGAGAGACTTTAAGGTCAAGAACACAATACAGAAAGCTTTACCAGCTTGAAACTGAATGTGTGGGGTATTACATATGAAATATAGAACACCATTAGGGAACTGGATGTGTAGAAGAGGTAGACTGTGTCTCCTATACTTTCCTCTCTCCATGGGAAACTCTCACAGATCTGTTTGGATGTTGAGACTCCAAAAATGGTAGTGAAAACATTATGTCTCCAAACCGTAGCACCCAGTTGATTCACACGACCAGCTTTCAACCAAGAAATGTGTGGAAAAGATTGCCACGTTTGTCTTGGTTCTCCCCATCTACAATATGGAAGACAAAAAGACTGACCTGTACAAGATTCCTGTAAGGTTTTGCTCTGATAATATGTGCTTTTGTTTTTAAACACTCAAAAAATGATATGCAAATACTTATGTGTGAATAGTCAAGAGGTAAATAATCCAATTTAATTATCACCAGTTTTTACTAGGGAGACTTAGTAACTAAGTTTTAGCACAGTAGATCTCTTGGAGTCTTTAAGACAAAGAAATCACAATATCCCAGTGGTTTCATGCAACTCAAAGACTACCTCCAATATCATATCTTTGTGTCTATGGGTATGTGTTACTAATTTCAATGGGTTTAAGACCCAATATAGAATTTTCTCCCCTTGATACCTCCTAGTAGAATCAGGTAAAGAAATTGGGAAAAAATATTAAAAACTACACAACAAAGCTGAGACAATAGATTTTAAGCTGAATATCAGTGTGATTTCCTGAATATTCAGAGAGCTGAACATTTTGTACACATCCAGAGACATCAAGAGTATTATCTATAAAATCTCCAGCCACTTGAAGAATGAAATACTGTGCAACACACTTTAAAAACTTTTTATCAGCACACTTTATTGTTTGACACAATTTGCTGTGTAACAAGTCTTGTAATTAAAATAGTCAATTAAAAATATACCTTTCATTATAAAAACAAAGGCACTAAAATATACTCATATTAGAAATACACAAAGGAAAATGCTTACAAGACTTAAGTGTATGTCAAAAATAAAAAACAGACGATCTCCAAACCTATTGTTTTTATTTATCACAAAAGTATATTGTTCTAGAGATGGACAACATATAGATATTGAATAAATCAGATAGTGGGACAGGAAAGGAAATGCAATGAAATGGAAGGCTTCTATATCTTTCTTAATAACTGTAAGTGAGTCCCTAGGCTTTAACCTGTTGTTTTAGCTACTCAAGTTTGATAATTTTTTCCCTGGCATAGCCAGGAAGCAAATCGGGACTCAATCAACTCCAGTTACACAGTAAATTAATTGGCTTGGTAAAAACACAGAACCTTCCATCTTACATGCTCAGAGAATTAACTGTTTGCTTTGCCACACAGACCTTCTGTGGGCTCTTTTTTTCCCAAGGCAATGGTTTGTAGATTATTACTATTGATTATCAAGAACTAAGAAGCAAGATTTAAGAACAATTCCTGCTGCTTTACCTCAGGGCCGCACAAGCAAGGCCCATTTATGGTTTTAACTTTTCTACAACTCTCTAATGGATTACAAAGGCAACTGGTGAAGAAACAATAAAGGTATATGATATTTCAGTTGTGTACTGATTATTTCAATTTTAAATTTCTGTGAAATTTGTTTAATGAGGGTTGTGGTGACAATGGTATCAGAATGCCTTGGGAATCTGTTAGTTTCAATGTCATGGGAAAAACTGAGCTGCTAGGTTTGCTCTAAATGTTAAAGTAGTAAATCATTTTGGAGAATGATGTGTGAGCAGATGCAAAAAGTGATGAGTTAAATATGGCTGCACATTTAAAAAGATTGAAGTAAATCACTGGTAGCCTTCCTCGCAGAACTAAAATTTAACTTAACAATGCAAATAAGCCTTGTACTTTCTGTAAGGAATGTTTTCTTAGAACCCAAAGTCTCTTAAGATATAACTAAATCATTTTTGACTTTATTAAAGGTAAGGTGATAGCTTCTCAATATTCTGAAAATAAAAATAGGACAATTTAAAGTAATTATTGCTTAAATGAATTGACCTGGAATCAAGCCCTGCTTGCACATGCAAAAACACTTCAATTAATGTATAATTGTGTAATTTGTGAACTGCCTGCTGGTTTCAGTCCCTTGTTACTGGCCATCTCAAAGCTCTGGAGGACCCTTGAGAGCACGACACTCTGGAGTGAGTACATATCCGTATATGGTGGGGATATCAGTAATTACAGCTCTCAAGCAGAGGTTTAGATCTGAGCCATGCCTTTCACATTCCTTACAGAAAGTAAAGTTATTATTTAATGGAGCTGAGAAAGGTTCACAGCACAAACCTCATTTATTGGTAGTCTCCAACTCTCAGTGTTTTTCATTTTGGTATCTATTACACTGACATCAGGATGCACGAAGCCAGGATTATCTTGTCAAAACACGTTAAAAACAGCACATACAGCATTCTTACAGATACCTAGCATTTTTGCTAACATTCAAAAAGGTACGATATCAAATGGATTCAAGTAAGTAAAATATGTTGCTTTTATGACCTGATATAGCAAGATCTGTCTGGGTCTCCTGACAGAAAGATGAATCCAGAGTCTCTTGCTCCCTGCTCTGTGCAGTGGCAACCTTACCTTGGAATCAAAGTCAGGTGAAATAATTCAGAAAGTGTATCTTTTAAAGAGGTAGCAACAGGAAAAGCATCTTGTAGCAGTTCACAACCAGTCATTCAAATTTTACTTGACATTTTCCCAAGCTAAGGTGTTGATCCTGAGAAAGTTCATCCGAAAGGGATATCACCCCCCCAAAAAAAAACCACCACAGGGCAAGGGGAGAGTATTTGCAAAATTGCTTAAATTAGGAGTGGAGAATTGCTAAGGGTTGGGATGCCATACTGGCAGGAAGGACTGCCAATATACTGGAGGACCATATCTCTAAGCAGATTGTTTAGCTTTTTTTTCCAATTTTTTAAACTCAAAACACTTTGGATAGCAATATCACTTCATTTATCCCCCACCCCACTCTAGGGCCCAGGAGAAGCCTTTATTTAAGTAGGAAGTTAATTAGAATTCAGCTTCTGGATTACTTTCCTATTAAGTAAATGCTTCTTCTGAGGAGTGGCTGTTCTGAGTTTTCAAAACATAATTTGTTTGAAAAAAAAAATAGAAAGGAGGCTAGGGTGGAGGCTGGTGTCTTGGGGTGCTTTTGGCATCCTGTTACTGACATACTCAGGTATAAGTTCCCCTTATGGGTATGTATATGTTGTTGGGTTTTTTGGTCACTGCAGAAGGTGGTCAGACACATAACTCATTTTAAAAATAGAACCAGAGGTCTTTGGACTGATGTGCATCTTTCGAGAATGCTATAGTTGTATATTCTGCACAGCAGAGGGCAGGACCGGATGGCCTTTGTGACACCTTCCAAAATGCAACATAGTTTTCTGTACTAAGGAGAATAAAAGTAACCTTGGAACCGTTCATTTCTTGAACTAAAACTTTTGTAGAGACATTTAAAAAAGACTGCTATGAACATTACTCTGATACAGCTCAGGATTTATAAATATACATTCTTTGAGTTAAGTAACATTCATTCACTTCCCATATTTGCTTCCATAAGCAAAGCTAGAAAAATATATTCTTTATTTCTCACCTGAGAAAATGTATTACAAAAGTCAAGGTCACAGGCATCTGGTACCATTGGTTTAAATATACCAACTGGCAGAGTTTGAAAACATTGTTTTCCAAACCTTAATCTCCCAGCTGGGAGGAACTATTCCAAACTGTGCCAATAGGACGGACAGATGGATGTAAAAATGTGTACAGTCGCGTAGGGACGTGGGGGCAGGGAGCTGACCTACCCCGGGCAGCAAAGGTTTTGGGGCGTCCCAACCTGCAGTCATGCCCCTGCACGTCCTGGCCACCCCTCACATGCCCTGGCCATATCCCCACCCACAGTGGCCATGCCCCTCACACCGTAGCTCTGCCCCTCTCGCTCCCCCCTCCAAGCTCTGCCACTGAATGTGTATCATTCCTCTCAACCTGGCCTATACCACTTGGGACCTATCATGTCTCTCAAGTGCTAGAAAGAGAGGTATAAGAGCAGAGAAGACAGACAACCTATGTGACTAGCAGGATACATTTCGCCTGAAATGTGGCAAGGCACACAGACAAAGTGTCCTTTTCAGCTTTGGCCTCTGGATCAGGTTTAAGCCAAGCATGGAAATCTTACTTTTCTACAGGTCATTCTAGTTGAGGGTTACTGGGAAACACAGTCCAAATTTAATACCCTGGGCATCAGACACCGGGCAACACCGTTAACAGACAGAGTGAGGCCACTGGTCAACCCTGACTCTGGCCAAAGCCCATCTTGATTCAGCAGCAGCAGGACTTGTCAGCACCAGTTCCATTGCTCTGTGCCTGCTGCACTGTATTAAGAGCAATGCTCATGCAGATACCTCTGATCCATTTAATGACCCAGGAGCAATAATTAGGAATGGAAGCTTACAGTGCAGATTTCTTTTCGACAAGGCATTTTTTAAAACAAGAAAGGAAGTCAGGATTGCCCAAGCCTCACTGGCCCAATAGACAGCACAGTTTTAGAATGTGTGCTGCAGTATGGAGAACATCTACTAACCCTACAGCATCAAGCATTTTTTTTTAAAAAACTAAGTTCAAAACATACTGCATTTTTTTTAAATATTGAACAGCATTGAATGACCAACATGATCAGGGCTTGATGTTTTTTCCTTCAGTGTAACAAGTAGTTATTCAGTGCAAGAACAGAATTTTCAACTAACAGCAACATTTGGTGTGCACTGCATTAAGTATTACATACTCCTTAAAAAAAAACAACCAGAAGCCAGAACTGCGTGGGATCATACTGCAGTCTCAAAAATAATTAATCCTGGAGAATCATCTACTGGTTTGCTGACTTCTTGACCACTTGACATAACTTCAGGATAGTTCTTCTTGAAATAAACCTAGAAAAGGAAAAGGTTATATGTTAGCTTCATTAGGAAGCTTGTTCTAACCTAAAGGTATACATAACAATAGGACAAGTATATTTTTCCATTTTTTAAATGCTATTCTTTTTTAAAAAAATTAGAGGAACTACCTTTAACTCTCCTAGTAAATTGCAACAAAACTGGAGTATATCAGCATGTGTGTCTGCCATCCCACTCAAAGTGCTAATAATTCAGATCAACTGATAACTTTATCATCTAACATTACATTGATAAATAAAATCCTTTTAACCAGCTCAGAAATGGAGATAAATTAAAAACAGGGTGACAAAGCAGCTTCGAAATCTAGTGTCTGCACAAGGGCTTTTCATTTTCACACATAAAAATAAGCACAATGGATTTGGATGTTAATATCAAGGTTGTAATCCCTGCATTTTACAAACTATGATTGACAACCATTGAAACTTCAGGATGTATGTATGAAATATCCCGGCGTTTAATTTGCGCCGTGGAGGAGTCATAGAGCCTTACAGAAATGTGATCTGGGGATAGGGTGCCGCAATAATGAAAGGGAAAGGGAAAGCAGTAACAATGGCTCCACCAAGCAACTTCTCTAAAATGTAAGATGATACCAAATAATAGGACAGTTCTTTGCTGAGCCTTTGAGTTCTTGAATTCTACCAATTTCTAGCTGAACTGCCAGAGATACAGGTTTCCTGATAAATGTATAATCAGAACATAAAGGAAATGAAATGCTGTCAAGTTTCACTGTTCCACAATCATCAGTTTTTAGTAGCTGTATCATATCTCTGTTCCCTGACAGATGCGTGTAACAAAATGAAATAATGTCAAGACTTGTGTGCTCTTATCGGAAAATGTGTTTGGGTGAAAAAGGACTTCAAAATGTATTTTTTTCTCCAAAGAAGAATGTGAAAAGTTTTGTTTGAGCCTTTAAACACACACACACACACACACACACACAAAATACACTATCTTCCCCATGGCCGACATGTGTCATGAGTTAGGCCTAATATTCATACTGCACTGAAAATAAAAGCATAAAGCCCATTTATGTTATTTTGGAATGCTCCCAGCAAAATTATTAATAAACTGTCCTTCTCATATATAGATAAGCATCACAATTCAAAGTGACCACTCTTATGGTGGATTCCACATGTGTAATACACTCAAGGAGTTTCCTTTTCTAGGAAAGAACAGACAAAGCTGCTTTTAAATTCCTCTTGGTTTCAAAAGAGTCTTGCCAACTTTTCTTCTTTTTCTTCTTGTTTGCCTAAAAGAGTGGTGTCTAGGCAGAAATTCAGCAGGGGAGACTTTTCTTATCACTTCCTCTCCATGCAATGGTTTGCTGCTGAATTAATCCTTGCTATACAGACTTTCAGGCCCTTGCAGAAAATAATCTGCAACTCCAGTTTCAAAAATGCACTGGGCACATGAGTGTTTAGGGCGGAGTTTAAAAATCTGAGGCCTGCTTCTTAGAAGAACACAGAAAGAATTTTTACAGTTCTTCTAGTCAAAAAGAGGAAGCTGTACAAATTTATGTTTACACCTAAGTGGCCAGTTACATATGATACACTGATGTGCCATCACTGGAATTGGATTGCAAGCAAAAGATATGTCAGAGTGAGCCATAAATAGGACATGAAGATTTTGAGTGGTCCTGACCCTCTAATAATAATAAAAATGCTATCAAGCCAGACATCTTCCCATATGGTTTCAAAAAAGTCTCCACTTGCAGTGATTCCACAACTTCTCTACAAGACTTGTTCTTTAATTATTCTCAGATTATTCAAAATCTCTCCTGCTAGGATACCTTTCTTCTCCCTTCTTCCTCATGTGCAAGAGGAGATCATTGCTAAAGAAGTGAAATAAGTGCCTGGCATCACACACACCTTCCTCCAAGGCCTTTCTTTCTCCCATGCAATTTGGTCTCTGTTAAACTTAAATGCTATTTAAGTATTTTAAACTAGAGTTTGAAGGGATTTCAAATACTTCACAGAGAGAGCTGGTTAGCAGTAAGGCCAACGATGGCGTAAGTTTTAAGCACAGATCATTGTGATTGCGGGTTGATAGAGGGGATCTATGAATGAAAGCAGAGGGAAATCACAAAGAGGGAGCATGCAATGTCTGCTCTGTTGTTGTTGTATGCCTTCAAGTGATTTCCAACTAATGGCAACCCAAAGGTGAACTTATCATGGGATTTTCTGAGGCTTAGAGTGTGTGGCACATCCAAGGTGACCCATGGCCAAGAAGGGAACTGAACCCTGCACTCCAGGGTCATAATCTAATGCTCAAACCACTATACCACACTGGCTCACACTGTCTGCTAACCAAGGTTAAAAAATGAGAACCATCATGTCCACACTGATCCTTTTAAATCTGCTGCAAGCCACAGGGAAAGCTAAGTTAATATATGAAATGATTTCACTGAATAATGATGCAGGACTGGAAACAACCATTCCCTGTTAGTGAAGTTGTAAAAGTAACCTCCAGATGCAAATATTTGAAAGTATTTGGTATATTTTGAAATTGATGTACTCTCTCCTCTGACACTGACACACACACACACACACACACACACACATATCTCAGGGAGTGATAACAAAGCTAGTAAACATTTTGGTAGCTTATTCTGCAAGACAGAAATAATGGAACACATTATTAGAAAAGGCTGGAAATTCATAGATCTCAGATTCTCCAAAGAATCCAAGCTGAAACAGAAGAAAGTTCTATGCGTACCACATTGTTCTATGTTTACAATTCTCATTATGCATCCCACATGCATAAACTACAAATGTGTTAGCCAAAACCAGAGTTTAGAAAAGTTACCTTTGGGGACAAATTCTCTAGTCAGAATGGCTATACTGGCTAGGATGTTCTGGGAAATGTTGTCCAAAAAATAACATCCCAAGCTTTGGTCAAAAACAAGACTCTCAGAGAAATACACTAGAACTTCACTGCAACAGGGATTTGCAGTATGCTAGGCAGTGGCAAGCAGAAGCATGTGCAAGATCAAGGTACGTGTGTGACCATACTGTGTATTATCCTCCCACATGTACACCCCCCCCCCAAAACCCTCAAGCATAGCTGATTTCTGTAATGGAAGCATGACATTTTCAACTCTGGGTATATATTATTCCAAATCCCAGTAATAAAGTATTGAAAAACAGGGGTTTGTAATTGAAAAACTACAAAAGCTTTAACTATAGTGGAGCAGATGGTTTTTTTCTGAAGTCCTGAATATGCTAACTTGTTGAAAAGTAAATCACTGAGACAAACTTAATTGTAGGGGAAAGGGCAGGTGGTGATGCAGAACTGCCTTACCTGTTTTGCTGTTTCCATTATGGATTCAGCTTCAGCTTTACCCAATTGTTGAACCATCTTGTAAAACAGGCTTTCCTTTTCTTGCAACAAAATGTATGGCTCATCATATTCTTTCAGCCGTCCTGAATCCAAAACCTGATGAATCAGCAGAAACCAGCTGGTTAGTGGAAGGTGAAAACTGGCAGCAGCAGCAACAACAAAAATAACAACAAGAATGACAATAACAACAACAACATCTCACTTGTGAAACTTCCCATGGCTTTTTATAGGTCATTTTGTTACCACCCCTAAAACAGTTGTTGAAAAAGAACACTTGGGAGGAAACTAGGGATGGATCTGTGAGTGAAATGACTTTGCTGAGTTTGATTCTAGTATGGACAGCAAATTCTTCGGTATGCGCATGTTCAGAAGCACCCCATTATTTAATTCTTGGGATACTTCTCTTCCTGAGCCACTATTTTGCAATAGGCTGTGGCTCATAGGATCCCAGGGTGCTGGTATAAAACCAAAGCAGTTCTCATGAGTCTCAGGTTGGACCACCCCAAGATATCAATACTTCAAATGCATAATATTTCAAATGCACTAAACTGGTATGATTGCACAGTCAACAAATCCCAAGTGTACAAGACAAGCCCTGAAATTTGACATGCTACAATTTTCTTAAATATTTCGTTCTGAATGAACCTTGCATCTATCTGCAGAGTCAATGTTATCATAACCCACAGGACCTGGTCTTTGGGTAGCTCTTCAAGACATAGCCATCTGAGGAAACAAAGCTCAGCCAGGACTCAGAGGTTTGGGACAAGGCCCAGCCAGGACTCAGAGGTTTGGGAGAAGCAGTGGGATCCCTGACTGACAGACTGACAGACAGCTGCAACCCACTATTTTTCTTGCCACAGCTGGCACATTTTCCAGGAGGGTTTGCCTGCTGCCCCTGCTCACAATTGTAGCCAGGGCATGTGGAAGATGGGCAGGGACAGCAATTTCTAGAAAATGTGCCTGCAATGGCAAGAAAAGCTGTGGGCTGCTTTTCTGCAGGTCCACATTTGCAGACAGGGCTCTTTGCTCGTTTGTTATCAGCCAAAAGATTACAGGTATCTGGCCTGGCTGAACTGGTCTTTAATCCAACTTTAAACATGGCCCACCTGGGCCCTAAAAGCCACCACTACCACCATTGGCAATGTTCTGCTCTAACTGAAGCTGCCTTGCATTTGAGACAACCTCTAGCATGTGCACCCTCATTTTCATCTCAGACAGAAAGATTCTGGTGACACTGCTGGTGGAGGTGTCTGTGTGCAGAGCTGTAGGAAAACCTTCTAACTCCCTTTCCCTCAACTGAGATACCTGTTCAAGAGTTCCGAAAGAAAACACTAACCAGAAGAAACGTCTGATAGTAGATATTGAGTACAAGATTATGAGGACATACAACCAGAGCTCTGAAACATTACTTTTTAAGACTTAAATTTCTGGCATCTGACAGCTAGCATGGCAACTACATAGAACAGCAGAAAGCTATTGACTGTTGTGAGAAGCAGAAGAATAAAAGAATATATTGGGGTAGAGAATGAGTGACCTTCCAGGCCTGCTTAAACAGAAACATCTTGGCTTCTAAACAAAAGAAGAGCAGGGAAGGGGCCAAGCAAGCCTCTCTTGGCAAAGTTCCATAGCCTAGGAGCAGCCACTAAGAAGGTTCTCTCCCAGGTGTTAACCCAAAATGTGGGTGACTCAGGGATCCACCAATGATGCCAGTACCTCCACATGACAGTGGGGAATTAATTAGCTCAAAATTAGGAAGCCTGCAAGAGGGGGTAACTTAACAAGATCTTTCCACCAATATTTATGGGGTCATGCAGGAAAGAACCAGCCAGAGATTCCAAAATGTGAACTAAAAATGTGTTTTATTGAAAGATTCAAATACACACACACACACACACACACACACACAAAAGATCCAAGCACTCACATACGCACACAAGGACTAGCTGAAGGATAAAGGGAGGAAGTTGAGGATAGAGGAATTTTAGGGTTCAGGTGATAGTCACTGGTCCAGAAAGAAGTGAGGAAAGCTGTGTTGTGGCTTAAGTCTGAACCTAAGGATAGTTCTTGTTTGAAAATCTATGCAACAGTGTGATGTTTAGCAAGGTGAGAAACTGTGCTGACTTGCTCAAAACTAAGGGTTTTTATACCCAAAAACTACACTTCAGATATGGGTGTGAATGACTCTTTCAGCCAAGTGGACAATGGGAGCTGCAACACAAACAATGAGGGCCAGATGGAGTTAATGCTCTTAGTGTTTAGGTGACAAAAGAGGTAATGGCTGTTGTAACAGCACTGTATTGTGGAGAAATTTGGGAGACAAAACAGCTGGTTTTTCTTTCTGATGGAAATTCATTTTGGTATGGATTCTCTGTGATGTACACATTTGTTTATGCAATTTCATTAATACACATATTGCAGTACACAACTTCTACACTAACTATAATGCATTTGTGCAAAATTTTCCCTTCCTAGCCACCCACATTTTTCAAGCATATGCATGATTTTGTGCATATTATGCGCAACACAGTACAAGTCCTACAAAAGTGCAAAGTTCTGAGGCAAGATACAACAAGCCTCTCAACAAGGCTTGGAAGGTGTGAAATGGATACTTTGACTGATAATCTTAATGGCGCTGAGATTCTTTGCCATCCCCACTCTCAGAAACTTCACTTATACAAATGGAATACAACAGGAATTCCTCCTGTTCCCAAGTACACAGGCCTGTCCTGGTTAACAGGTGAATCGTGAATTATAGTTAGCTTTGGGACAGATATCTGCATTCATATGTACCTCACATTGACCTCTTCCACCAGGCTCTTGACTTACTTTCATTTGTCCCCTGCAGCCTTTAAAGCACAACATTAGTTTCAGTCACAGTTGCTGTCAAGGAGGCTACAAGCCACTATGTAAGAGAAGGAGACAATATCACTGAAGTCACAGGACAGTGGAGAAAAAAAGGGGTTGAGTAATAATAGGGGAAGAAACTCTGTGTGAGCTATGTTACCCCCCTCCTTCCCTCACATCCCCAGTTCCAAAAGTGAGATAACAAAGGCTGAGATAACCAGACTCAGAGGATGAAGTTTGTAATGTGTATCAAGAAACAGGAAAGCAGTTAAAGAAGCTAAAGATGTTCCAGGCAAATGTATTACTGCTTTGCTCTAGTCCTTATCACACAAAGAAAAGAGGGAAATAGGTATCGTGAAGCTTCTAACAAATCTGGCAAAGGTGCTGAGAACTCTAAAGCAGAAGTGGCCCCAAAGCCAACAGAAACATTAAAAAATGTCTAAGGACATTAGTAGAAAAATAAAAAGAGTGGAAAACAACGAGAGTCATTTCAAAAGCCTATGCATTCTGAGCAACTAGAATTCTTGAGGGTGCATGTAATCACACATGTACAAAGAAACATACACACAGAGAGACACGTGCTATAGACAAATAGATGATACATGAATCTATATGAAATATAAAATGGATATTGTGTTTGAGCTGCTAGCAAGTTTTGCCTATTACTTGTGAGTATGCTAAATTTCTTTTCCTCCAGATGAAGCAGGCACCTTGCAGTTCTGTGTCCCTTTGCACTTTTCACAGGTCAGGTAGCAGGCAATATGAATTACAAATAAACAGCTTCAAGAGACTGGAGCAAGAGACTATCAAAACAATTTTACAACACATCTCTTCAAGTCAGAGCACAGAACTCAGAACATCCACATGTATAATTATATTCTAATTGTCCAAAAGTGTATATTGAAAACAGAAGTATGGGAAGGGGGAAATTGGAATGTGTGGACTAGGTTGTTCAGCCATTCCCTCATCCCAACTCTGCTCAGTAAATGTCATCCCAGCTGAGTTTTCTTTACAATTTGTGTATGGGGGGGGGTCAAATCCCAGCATACATCACCATTGGCTATACTGATGGGCCTGATGGGGATTCCAGTCCACCCAATTTGGTTTCAACTTCCCAGTTCTGTTTGAAACACACATACACTTTTGTTTCAGTTAGACTTGTAGAGGGTGAATATAGATGTGGTTTGCAGGAGAGTTTGCAGCAGTCACACACATGGATTAAATATTCTGCTGACCCATCTCTGAATATTTCCATTCTCCACTTTTGTCCTGCACACAAGGAGAAAAGTGTTTAAGAAGTGTGAATTTGCCAGTGTGTGTATTCCCCCTTGCCATTTAGTGGGTTTTATCATATAGGTCTTTGTTCCAAATGAAAATTACAGTAAAAGCATCGCAAGAGAACCCTGAGTATCTTTTAAGAAATAAATTAAATGATGTGGATACAGGCCATCTGGGGCTTATGGGGTATCTTAAAAAACGTAGTGGCACTTGACCATACTCTTCCTGCATGTAAGCTTTGAAAAATCTTACGGAAAGTTTGAAAAGAGAAGCTACCCTTCAACACAAGACTGTTCATGTTAACCAAGAAAATCCTTAAAAGCAACACATATGCCAACAACTACCACCACAACAACACACATATATAAACTGCAGCACAATCCTTTACTCAGAAGTCATCTCCACTTATTCACTGGTAAATTCATTTAGGATCACAGGCTGAATCTGTCATTTAGCTCAAATCCTAAATACTGTACAACATAAATATTTTGTCTAACACTAACATTAGCCATCTTAACATACATTTTGATTTCTCATCTCTTATTTACACATACAGTGGCAGATTACAAGTGTTAAATTCATTGCACTCTATTTACTATAGTTAATCATAACTGTAGCACCTTTCTTAAGAGTTTAAGGATAATTGAATCTTTCATATCCACAGTATCAGCACAATCACAATGTCCTATAATTTGGCTTTCCAGTTTTGATGCCTTGAATGTATAATTTCTAATAAAGTATAGCCCTCTATTGTGTAACCACTCCCCTTGAAATGAACTGAGGAAATAGCCAGTCTGTAAATATAGACCTTGTCTCCTTCTGAGAAGAGCAATATGAAGTCAGACCTTTTGCTCTGCATAAAATACACCATAACACAGTCCTAGTTAGTGCTGACTGGTGCCCACTGTGGCTCACAGGGGAGGGTAAAGTCAGAGATGCATAGGAATAGAGGAAGTCGCTTTATACTCTATCAGAACTATCTAGCTGCTACTAGCACTGGCTTTCCAAGGTTTCAGACAGGAGATTTTTTAACCTCTACCTGGAAATACTAAGAATTGAATCTGGAACCATGAGCACAAAAAGCATGGGCAGCATCACTGATCTGCTGCCCCCTCTATAACATTGTTCTTGTTGCTGTGTCCTTCAAGTTGTTTCTGACTTACAGAAAACCTAAGGTGAACCTATCACAGAGGGCTTCTTTGGCTAGATTTGTTCAGGGGGCCTTTGCCTTTGCCCTCCTCTGAGGCTGAGAGAGTGTGACCTGCCCAAGGACACCCACTAGGTTACCACAGCTGAACAGGGATTTGAACCCTGGTCTCCAGAGCGTAGCCTAATACTTAAACCACTATACCACACTGACTCCTTCTACGACATACAAATCCACTTCTCCGAACCCAGAGTTGGGATAATTTGAGGAACAAAATCCCACACACACCCCACACACCCACACCCACACACACATATGGAGAGTCAAGTCTCCCTCATACTTCAAAGAAAAAGAACACCAGTTTAATGACCTCCAAATCTCTTACACACACACACACACACACACACACACACACACCTGCCTTCATTGGATATGTCCCCCAAGCTGCAATCTTACACTTGCTTACATAGGAATAAAGTCCCCCTGAACTCAGACTTACTTGTGAGTGCATCTGCCTAGAATTCCATTGAATATTTGACAACTAACACGGTCTCTTACACCCTCTAACGCTGCTTATCTGGAAGCAAGGGTCACAGTAGGTAACCACTTGAAGTTGTGAAGGAAGGGAAGGAAGAAGAATGAAAGAGTGAACGGTAATTGCTCTACCTGCCCTAACTGATAAACCAATCTTGTCCCAGTTCGTACATGTGCCTCTTAGCATTCCACATGTTGAAAGAAGCCATTCAGTGGCTCTCCTGGCCATCAGTTCTTTAAAATGTCTTTTCCAAGTTGCATTTAGAAATCTTGTCCTATCAGATCTTTATCATGTGCTTAGAGTGACAAAGGAACAACAATGCCACTTAATTACAGGACTATACAGTTATCTCAGTTTTTCTATTTGCCCAAAGAACAGGGAGCTAGAAACATTACTGAAAGAAAATGGGGGCTCTTGAAGAAACTGGTTCCAGATAACTGGTGGTAGCTTCTCTCTATATGATGCCCCATAGAGACAAATGTATAAACACCAGCACACTAGCAGGAATGGCATTCACAAAAATAGAAGTAGGAATTATGCAGCCTTCCAGATGTTACCCAACCGCAACTTCAGGCAGACCTACCAATATGTGGAGAGCAATACAATTCTCACCTTGGTGCTACAAGGTGAGCCCTCCACTCTTGTTCATAAATCTAGAAAACAAACAAAATATCTCTTGTCATCTAAAAGTGACTATAAGAAGGCAGCTGCACAGCTATGCACGTGCCCACCTGCATTGTGAAACATGCAACATTCCATGAAAGGAAGGAAGGAAGGAAGGACGGAAGAGACTAGAATACTTAAATGCATAAGCCAGTAACAGATTGAATAAGAACCAAACAAAACAAGTTGTTTGTTGAGAGTTTCAAAACACTGTAAATAAAAGGAATCTTACAATTCAGAAACTTTGACCTATAGAGATAGTAAAACAATACAACACCCTTGGGAACAGAAAATGTCTCATACTAAATTCATGATGTAAATACAGAAGTGTTTTTGTCTTGTTTTTGATTTACTAAGCCCTGAACAACCTCAGAGCCAGTTCTGGGCTAAGAAAATAAAATTTTCAGACATCTCCTATGTTCTCCAACATGCTGCAGTTGAGATTTAAACTGAACCAGATAACACAGTCAGTATAATTCAGCCTCCTTGATCACATGTCATGCCTAGCATTTAAAAACTAAATAGAGTTCTACAAATTCCTCTGTTTGGGCCAGGTTTTGGGCTTCTGCAGAAATTAAGACTGTCAGGTCTTGAAATTAAAAAGGGTTAATCAAATCTTGAATAACCCCAGATCCAATTCTCGATACCACCTGATGGGAACAACAGCTGGTTGAAAAAACAGTGCTGCATGCGCTGGTAACTTCACAACTTGACTTCTGCAATGTGCTCTACATAGGGCTACCCATGTGCTTAGTCTGGAAATTTCAATTAGTTCAGAATATGGCAGCCAGGTTGGTCACCGGAAGATCTAAACCTGACCATATAACACCAATTCTGAAGTCCTTACATTGGCTGCCTATTAGTTTCTGGGCACAGTACAAGGTGTTGGTTCTTACCTTTAAAGCCCTTCATGGCTTGGGGCCAGCCTACCTGTGGGATCGCCTTCTCCCATATAATCCGCCCTGCACATTAAGGTCCTCTGGGAGGAATTTACTGCAGCCGGTCAGAATTAGGTTGGCTGCAGTTACCCATAGGACCTTCTCTTCTATCGCCCCCAAGTTATGGAATGGCCTGCTGTAGTACTGTTGAAGTACCACCTTGATCCATTGGGAGAGGCGGGATAGAAATAAATAAATAAATAAATAAATTATTATTATTATTATTATTAAAAATCTCCATCTCACCTGAAAACAGTGGGCTATTTTAGGGAACTGGGACAGGCTACATTACATACATAGCTGGTTCTCAAAAGAGGGGAACAGCATATGGGCTTAGGGGCAACAGCCTCCCTACCCCAGCATCTGCAATTGCCATGCTCTGCCCAATAGCACAACCAGTCCTGACTAGGCTAATGATTACAGTGTACTGGGAAAAATAGATTTTCAGTAACCAAATACACATTAACAAAATTTGCCTTTATTACATTATTTATTTTGCCTTCAAAACCTCAGATTCAAGAATGCTAAGAGTCTGGCAAGAAGTAAGGTACTGAAAGAAGCAAGGGGTAAATAGCCACAGATGCAGGCCCCATGGCTTGTACAATTTGTGACTCACCAAGACAGATTCAGCCCAGCAACTATGTGCCATAACTTCCCTAGTGCTCCATGCCATCCCGTTCCCCTAGCATCAGAGGAGGTTTATCATATGAAAGTACTTTCATCATATGAAAGTACTCACTGAGTTCTTCATGGCTACTTGGGATTGATTTTGTTTAAAAACTAAACAGAGTTCTACAAAGACCTCGGTCTGGGCCAGGTTTGGGGCTTATGCAGCCACTACAACAAAGCACAGGCAATACAAAAACTGAGAAGGGTAAAGACAGCTGGCAAGATATTATTCCAGGGGCCAGTGATGTCCCCAATTCCCACCTAGCTACCTGGAATTTAATTAATTTCCCCAACCATTGTGAAAAGATCAGGGGGGCATTCCAGAAGATTGCACAAACCTTTGGAGTCACTGAGCTGTCTCAACTTGATGGAATTAAATGGTTAAAGGGAAGAAGTGGGAGTGAGAAGACAGTGAGAGCAATCTATGGTGCTATTAGGTTATATTTCAGAATAGCACCTGATATCAAGTCACAGATGTCAAAGTAGGGCCTAGGGCAAGGGATAGGCGCTTCTATTCCAACAAACGCATATATAAATTATAATCAAAACCTTCTACTTTGTCCAAGTTTCTGACATTCCTGCTTAGGCTGAAAAGAATCTCCATGAACTGAACCCATGGGAATGAGAAAAAGGTATATGCAAAGGTTGCTATTTTGTCAAAAAAGATTGGCAGAATCCAACCCTTACATATTTCTACCTTACTTTTGTCATTAAATTACACCTAGATTGAGGTGTTCATCCTACTGAACATGACAACTTAATATATGTATTTTTATTTATTTATTTCTGCTCTAGACAGAATGCAAGACCTGCTACATTTCATCTTTAATAATTCAGACAGACAAAGAATTATTACAAGACAAGACAGGAATAATCCAAAAGGACAGGAAGGTAGTAATATTCTAGTACAGAACCTGATTTCAGGAGAACATGATCTGAGTACCAGATTCCAAATAAATTAATTGGTGTGACCTTTTTCTTTGCCTCAGTATTCCCATTGAGATATCGATCAAACTAGCCACACAGTTTCAGGTAAGCTCTAAACCTGGCCAGATGAGACATGAATATGAAACCAGCTCTCAGGCCCCAATGGTCTCTGCTCCCCCCACACACTATTTTGCTTGTTGCCGCCTACACCAACACTGCTTATTCACTGCAGAGTTACATCAGCAAGGAACACGACTATTGGGCAGTGTACAGTAAAATACTGTGTACTGCAATATGAGGACTCACTGCAACAATTCCCTTTCCTGAGCCCTTTACATTATGAAATACCTTTCTGCACTTATTGTTGGGCATTTGTTAAGAATTTGGAACCCCAGTGAGGAAAAAAGTATATAGCACAAATACAGATATGTATTTTCGGCTACACATAGTGCTCTGACCAAGCACTCATGGGCCCAGCTTACCAAAAATAGTCCTCATCTTATTGAAAATGAGAACTGTAAGGAATAAAAACTCAGAACCATCCTTTTTTCCCCCAAATCAAGGAAGATCTTATGTTCAAGAATTTTCTAACTGCTGCCACAGCATGAATGACTATGTGGGTACAACATGCAGCAACCCTGATCTTGAAGATCTATTATCATTATTTAGTTAGTACAACTTGATCTAGTTGGAACAACTTGACTGGTCATGAATATAACTATAAGCGCTGGTGTGGGGAGGCTTTCCTACAGATCACAGATGACTTCTTCTTGTGCTAGCAGATAGGAACTAAACAGATTCTTTCCCCTCTCAGATGACTATTTATATTACAATTTGAGAAGAGAGTAATACTTGCATTTCAAAGGAAGAAACTTCAATATCCCCTTCTAAATCAAATTTCTTACATACCAAGCTAATTAGATAAATGAAATTTTGTTCGCCCTCAAAAATACAATCCTTTCTGATATAGATGCCACCTAATAAATAAGACTTCTTCCTACTTGAAACTTACCATATATACTCATGTATAAGTTGGCCTCATGTGTAAGTTGTGGGCAGGTTTTGTGACCAAAATTATAGATATTGATCTGACTTGTGGATAGGTTGAAGGTCATTCATTGGAGAGGGGAAAGAATCAGTGCTGCCTCAGGGAGCCCACTGCCCTGGCTGCTACCACTGCCATTTTCCCACTCAGGCATTAAAAAAGGCCTTTTGCAATTTACTCAGAGAAGGAGATGATTTCTTTTTTTTAATAATAAGTTAAGGTATAGCATTAACTCTTACCAAAAAAGGAACTATCCTCTTTTCTGAGTGGTGAAAGGTAAGAGCTTATTTCATCCTGGGAGAGCCTAAAAGAAGCACGGACCCCCTCTAATCTCTCAGTGCTCCTTTGAAGGGGAGCACCATTTTCTCACCCAAGCATTCAAAAAGGCCAGAAGTGGCATCGCAGTGGAGCGAGTAGAGATGGTCAGTCTTTCTTTTAGATTCTCCCAGGACAGAATAAGCTTTCACCTTTCACCACTCTACTCAGAGAACACGATGGTTCCTTTTTTGGTAAGAGTTAAGGTACAGTATGTACACTGACCCTTGGATAAGTCAACCCAGGTTTTTTTACTCAATTTTTTTACTAGATTTTTTTATACTTACACATAAGTATATACAGTATAAGGTTTGTAGGGGGTTGATTCTGGAAAGGTACAATTTTTGGTTGAAAAGAATTTAAATAGCCTTCAAATCATTTCTGATTACTGCTTCTTCTGGTACTTCATTTAATCTAGGGTTATTAATGTCTTTTGGAGAGGCTATCCACTGAAGTTGGATGTAGCATAAAACAAAATAATCTAATCTAATCTATTACACTGTCACAGAATGCATTATACTTTAACCCTAGGGATGCTAATTTTATTCATCTGTCTCTTAAAACCCTAGCTCAGTTTTTTTTTTAACAAGTTCTGAAGGATTCCTCAGAAATTCAGCAAAGGTTACTCATTGAGAATATCAGTGATCAGAGAAAAGTTTCCTTAAAAGTCAATTTGCTCAATATGATCCATTCTTGCAATAAAGGAATATCCTTAAATATTATAGCCACACTGTACTGTCTTAGGGCCTTTCCATGCTACACTGTTATAGTGTTATTATTCCATTTTCAACATCCTATGGAATCCTGGGGTTTTTAGTTTACTGAGGCCAAAAACTCTCTGGCTGAGAATTCTCAGTGCCTCTCCCTAAATGGCAAACCCCAAGATTCCATAGCCTTCCATAAGATTCCATAATGGAATAATAGCACTATAACCATGTAGTGTGGAAAGGCCCTTAGTGTGTGTGGCTAAGGGCCAACTAGCATAGCAAGTAGTCTGCATGAACTGTTTGTGGAACATAAACTATGTATTGAATCTTTACAATGCACAACAGCCCAGCCAGTGGTTATATTCAGCCATCACAACAAGCCAGAATTCAACATGATTCTGGCCTTTAAAGGATGAGCCAATGTGCTCATGCATGGTGGCACATCACCCTGCTTGTAACAGAAAGGGCTAAACAAGTCCATCTGTGGCTTGTTTATTATATAACGTGGCAATAATTAGCTCAGGAGCCAGCTCCCTGGCCTGTATTTTCCCTGATAAATTAGAAAAACAATGTAGAGTTTGTTTTAGAGTTAATTCTCAAGCCAGAGAGGTGGCTCCCTGCCAAGATCATAGATCACAATGCAAACCATGGACAGAAGATTGCTTGTCATATGCCCCAAGTGTCCCAATTAGGGACGGTCTCAGTTAATCATCTGCTATCCCACTTTTTCAGCCAGTTTTTTTTTTAATGTTTTAAAATGTTTTAAAATGTTCCAACTTCTCTTTTCTCCTTTCCCTTTTCCTCTTAGTTGGCTTCGAGTTTCTGGAAACTGAGTTCAAAGTGCAAAAGCAGTTTGCACTTTGTTAAGCCAGCAGCAGGGGAGGGGAGGGGAGGGGAGAGGGGAGGGGAGGGGAGAGGATCATGCCCTTCCTGTTGGCTCAGGCAAAAGCAAACTGTTGCAACCTCACCTAGAGTATGCGGTCTTTCTCAGTACCTTTTGCCATTTTGACCACACGCTCAGCCCCATGTGTCCTGATTTTCAGTTGTGAAATGTCTGAGGGCATGCTTTGTGTGTTTGGTCACTCCTACTGCAAGCAGGATTGACTAGGCCATGTGCACCAGCATGTTGCTCATTAACAGTAAGCCAGGGTTCCTGTGGTTCCTTGGTTTAGCATGATGAGCAAACTAAACTAATGGGGGAAAGTTCCCTGGAGCTAACAAGTTTAAAAATGCTGCCTTATGAGAAATCTGTCTCTAAAATTTCACTGCCTAAGTCCATTTACATAACTAACTTTTCCACGTGCTGCTTAGTATTAAGAACTGCCAGTGTGAAGCATAATCCATAATCATGCCTAAAGCTCTTGCACACCTGGATATTTTGTATATCTAGTAAAGTGTTAGGAAAAGGTTGTTGAAGCCTGAAAAAGAAAAAGAAAAGTACTCACAGGAAGGTCAGTAAAACCAGACTCACAATATTTTGTTCTCTTGGGTTAATCTTCACAGAGGAAATAGTGTCTAAGCATAGATTTCAAATAAAAGTCAAGCATTAACCACAGTCACTGATATTATTAAAGTGTTTCTAACTTATACTCCTTATTTATTTATGTCTTGCATATACCACTTTCCAAGTGTCCATAAGAAAGGAGAAAATTTATCATAAGAACATCAGAAGGAGAGGAGAAGACCCATATCAATAATTTTTAATAGGGCCACCAAGATACACAGCAGAGGTCAAACACCAAACAGTGCTGTAATGTATTTCAAAGGCCTGCTAACACAGACCTAAATCCAACTGCTACCAGTAATTAGAGTACACCCACTGAACTAATGGAACATACATAAATGCTGACTACTAAATTCCCATTGATGCAGTGGTTAATTCTAGTTGATTTAGGCCATAGTATTAGACCTGAAAATAAAGAAATTCAACCTGGTGAGTCACAATGGGAAATCAATTTCCAGACCGAGTGCTTTGGTGAAGGCACCAGTGCTCTAAGAATCTAATTTGCCTTGCGGGTAGAACCTGAGTGGGTCATCCTGGAGCTCACTGAGAAGCTCATATCAGAAAGAAATCTTCTCCCCAGGCCTAGCACTATAAAGCTTTGAACTGAGACTGGACATCGGATGGCCAATTCACCTGGGCCACATCCTGAATAAAAGGATCATACATATGACATTATCTCATTAGTAATTATAATGCAATTTCCTGAACTTGATTTAGCTTCCAAATAATATCTGTAGCCCCCCAAAGGTAACTTTTCTAAGTGAAGCCCCAAATGTATTAATGTCACCAATCTGCAATATTTTGATGGCATATATTATATAACAAGGTCACTGCTCTCTAGGAACACATGAATATCAGGAGTCAGTTGCCACTGCTGGTCACATACATACTTGACCCTTCAGAGTGAATATGTTATCAACCAGGACAAGAAATTCTGCTTCGCCCAAATCAGAGGAACCTGACACCATTATAAGCAGCAACAGGGGACAAAGATTTCTTTCTCTGGATCCTCTCAGCATATAAACTGAGTTTGATCCACCTCCCATTATGAGAAACAAAGTAAAGATCACTATTCCCAGCATGACTATTGGTTTTAATATTATATCAGCTATTGGGCAGAACAAAAAAAACAACCACAGTGTCCATCACACTAGAAGGGTAAGGATAAGACTGGAAAAAGCCCAAGTGCATGATCCCAGTATTTCTTGAGACAACTGAGATGCAAAGGTCCCATTCAGGACACAGGAAAGACTCCTAGGGTTACAAACTACCCTCCATCATTTTTGTTAAAAAAATTGATTCTGTTAATTGCAAATTGTGTATAAAATCTTTTTGGCACAATGACAAGAAATGTCCCACATTTCTAAGTGATGTTCTGGCAGTGTGTTTCCCAAAGCCCTTTCCCCAATAATCTGAGAGACAAAGTACACCACCCAGGGATTCAGTGAGGCAAGAATGTTTCCCTCTCCACCAGTCTACAGCATGTGACAAACTGTGATGCATTCATAGGGGATGTGAAGCCCTTCCTCTAAGCAAGATTGTAAAATATGTTACAGTGATTTCCTCCTCAAAAGAGATTTTTTTTTAAAGGTCCAAATATAACCCACCTAAGTAAAATGATAATTCAGGAGAACGGAGATTCAATTAGAGAAAGGGGCAGCTGCCTTAGTAGCTCAGTGGCTGGTCCTATCTTTAATTTCTTGGGTAGGGCTTGCAAAGATATCTGTCTGAACTCTGGAGAGTGACTGCCGACTAAACTAGATGGACATACTGGTCTGACGTGGGACAAGGAAGCTCCTAATAACTCAGCAAGAATTTTACAACCATTCTAAAGTTTGATCACAGGTATGTGGATCAACAAATGACTAACAGTAGTAGACTTTTTCCATGTGGGCTTTCAGTTAGTAGCTCAGGATGTTTTTTTAAAATTCTATGCTGAAAACATATACATTACCAGTTTGTAAACATCAATTTCAAAAGTAAACAATGTAGTGGTTTTAATGAGGTAAAGCAGAACATCAGAACACCTATGTAATTTGTTTCAGCAACTCTCAGAAGACAATGATTATCTCACCCACATTAGTCAGGCTCAAGCCAGCATTTGGAGGAGAGACCATATTGGAAGAGAGAACTGGTAAAATAAATTTGCATGAAGTAAGGCAAATGGTATGGCCTTACTTATATTTCCAGCAAGCCGTCAACACAAACTGACCACAAGACAGAATGCTGACTTGGAGCTAGGACATGCTGTTTTGCAGTAGTTCCAATCTTACTTACAAGACTATATAAGTAGGATTGGAGCTCCTGCAAAATAACATGAAACTGAGTAACAGTGAATAGCCACTGCACTGGCTCAGGGTCTTTAGAATACTGCAGAATTCCATATTACCCATCTAAACTTTTAAGATCTGTATGACAGGGAAAGATTGCTCAAAATTTGAGTGTGGTACCATCAGAATGCTTATGACACTATTTGTTTTTCTCTTTCCCCAAGAGCAGAGGTATGTCACTGAATGAATGCCTGCATGCAGAAGCTCTAGCCAGGCAAATCGGGCCAAGCTACAGGTGAAATGGTACTGCCTTTGACTACACTGGAAGGAGCTGTAAGTTCTCCTGAAGGAACAGGTCCATATTCTTGACTATCAACTGATGTTTAAGTATCAACAGTGGTGAGACTCTTGTTGCTTCAGACACTGAAGCAAACATAGCCCTTGTCTCAGATGAAAACCTAGCCATATATAGAAATGCTAATTACCTGATCTGCAGTATGAAAATTCCTAGTTTCTGATAGTTGCATTTATTATAAATCAAATTCCGTTCCCTTCAGAAGTCCTTCTTTCACCTGAAGTGAAAAATGAAATTCCACATATTTTGGGGTTGTGCTTCTGAGTTTCTGTTTAGTTTTGTTCAGGTCTTGGCCTTAATGAGTGCTCAAAGTGAACTTAGCTAACACACATACACAAGGAAAATTACCAGATCATCAGGGAGAAATCTAGAGAAGCTCTGGAGTGTTGGGGGAAAAGGAACTGTTGGTTTTCCACAGACATCTGGCAGTTCATACAGGAAAATGATGGACTACAATGATTTACCAAGGCTATTCTTATGTTTTTATACATGGACTTACCAATTTACTTGATAGAAGTAATATTACGATTATTACTACTATTACTACTACTACTAATAATATTGTGCTAATGTCCTGTCTGTGGGCTTGCCATAAGCATCTGGTTGTTCATATTGGACAGTGATGGTTTACAATAGTCTTTAGTCTGATTCACCAAGGTTCTTCTTCTGTTTTTATATGTGGACTCACCAATTTATTCGAGAGAAGGCATTTAACATCCTTCTAACCATAACTCTCCACAAACAATAAGAGAAATAGCAGAGTAGCAGAACTTGAAATAAATTAAGCTAGTGTTTATTCCAGATTAAAGTCACAGATCTAAAAAAAGAAATTCTAGAGCAATTAGCACTCTATGGATCAGGCCAAAGTTCTTTGAAGTACCATGTTCCCGTGCTTTGCGATGTGCTGAGAAAGCCTTTCATTCTGTCCTACCACACTGGAAAGGGTCTTCTCAGTGGTTGCACCCAGGCTCTGGATCCCTCCCCAGAGAAGCTGGAATGGCACCCCCCCACACACACACTTCTTATCACAAACAAGTAAAGACTGGAGCCTGTCTCATCTAAACAATGTGCTGGATCTTGCTAACTGTTGTGTGTGTGCACATGCACATGTATGTATGTGTGTGTAACTTTAATGATATATCTTTTTAACCTACTTTAGTTTTTTTCTAATCTCTGTTTGACTTTTGTATTTTGTGAATTTTTAACTTTTTAAAAAAATTTTGTAAGCTGCTTTGAGTCCCAAACTGGGAAAAAGGCAGCATGGAAACAACAACAACAGCAACAATAGCAATTACAACTCTTTAGCTGAGCCATACCACATATACTGCATTTCAGTAATCCAAACAAGATATTATCAAGGCATGGTTTAATACAAAAACATATGTACTTGGCACATTAGCTTCAGCTGATGAAAGGTGCTTCATGCTTTGAATGCCACTTGGGCATCAAAATACAAGGCTGGATCTTCTAGGTCAGATAACAATTCAAAGTACTTCCTTTGTTTAGTCATCCAAGTTTGCTAGCAAAATAGATCTACATGATTTCATTTTCATGGGTCCTGACCCTCTTTATGGGTTGCCACTATTATACCACTTAAAATATACATAACTCGATCCTTCCTCACTTTCCTCACTACATTGCTGGACATTTGAACAGCAGCTGATTGAATGAATGAACTATACTGAAGCACGGTATCTGAAAAGCTACAAAAGCCTATTTGTTGCGTGCCTTCAAGTCATCTGTGACAAAGGGCAACCCTAAGGCAACCCTCGAAGTTTTCTTGGCAAGATTTGTTCAGAGGGGGTTTGCCTTTGCCTTCCTCTAAGGCTGATAGAATGTGACTTGCCCAAGGTCACCCGTGGGTTTCCATGGCCAAGCAAGAATTTGAATGCTAGTTTCCAGAGTTGTAGTCCAACCCTCAAACCACTAAACCATGCCAGCTATCAAAAGGCTATTTACATATATGCAACTTGGTGTTTAGTAGTACAATCAAGTGATAAGAATGCATATATGATCTAGGTCACAATGACCTGCTTGAAGATACAAAATACTTTTTTTTAAAAATACTCTTTTCTACATTAGTACAACGATGAGTTGGCTTTTCTTTTGATATAAATAAGGGTACTATACAGTCAGTATTCTGTCCAGTGCTGAAGAATACCATCAGAGACACATAAATGAGTTACAAATATTTAGATTATGACACCACTGTTGAAACCACTGAAAGGTTTAGACCCGGGGGAAAAAAACAGGAAAAAAATTAGCAATGGTATTCCTCGATGCCAAGAAAGTTTTTGATAATATTTCATGGAGGCTTATGAGGAAAAAAACATGGAAGAACTTTTGGTTACAGGGAGAAATTTAAAGAGTGGATAGAGATTATTTATCAAGAGCTAATTTGATAATTAATGAGGAAAGAACGAACCAGTCTGAAATATCGAAAGAGGTGAGACAAGGTTGCCCCCTCTCTCCTCTCCTCTCCTCCTCTTCATTATGTCGTTGGAGATTCTGAATAATAAAATTAGAGAGGTAGACCAAATAAAAGGGGTTAAAGTAAAGGAGAATGAGCAAAAACGTAAAGCTTTTGCAAATGATATGGTATTACTCTAGAACAGTGGTTCTCAACCTGTGGGTCCCCAGATGTTCGTGGACTTCAGCTCCCAGAAGCCCCAGCCACTATGGTCAATGCTCAGGGCTTCTGGGAGCTGAAGTCCATGAACATCTGGGGACCCACAGGTTGAGAACCACTGCTCTAGAAAATCAAAAAAAAAAAAAACCCTCTCCAGACTTTTAGAAATACTTAAAGAATATGGTTGAGTGGCCGGTTTTAAAGTGAACAAAGACAAGCCATCAATATTGACAAGGAACATGTCAAAAAAAGAAGAAGAAGAATTGAAGGAGATTTCTGATTTCCATATAGACAAGAAAATTAAATATTCAGGAATTTATATTACTAAGAAGAAGTCAGAACTATATGAGATTAACTGTCAGAAAATCTGGAATCAGATAAATATTGATTTACAAAAATGGAATAAATTCTATCTTTCATTACTAGGATGGATTAACATGATAAAGACGGATGTACTACCAAAGCTTATGTTTCTATTTCATAATCTCCCAATAATAATTAACAAAAAACTGTTCATGAATTGGAACGACGAATTATTGTTTATTTGGGCAGGAAGAAAACCAAAAATAAAATTGAAAACGCTACAAGGCAGGAGAGAAAGAGGTGGAGTCAGATAGCCCCATTTGAAAGTATACTACCACGCCTGTTGTTTAGAATGGATAAAGAACTGGATACACTTGAAGACTAACAAATTACTAGGTCTAGAAGGATTTAGTATTAGATTTGGCTGGCATGTTCAAAAACATGGATGTAAATAGAGATTTCAAAGACCATTCTATCAAGCAATCTTTAAGAAAAGTTTGCCAGACCATTAATATAAAATTCTGTAATAAATTACCGATGTGGACCTCACCACAAGAAGCTTTTAAAATAACTGAAACAAAATCGGGAGAATTGTTAAGATACAAAGACTTGATTAAATGAGAAGACAGAAAATCAGTGTTGAAGACTAGAGAGGAACTAAGAAATCAAAACCTTGAACTGAACTGGTTTCCATATAGACAAATAAAGGAAAGATTTAAAACGGATAGTAAGCTTATCAGTTTTGAAGAAGAGGAGAACAAGTTGGATAAAATATTGTTGAACGATCAAGCAAAACCAATTTCAAAACTATATAAAATATTACTGGAAAGCAAAATGGAGCAAGAACAGATCAAGGATTCCATGATAAAATGGGCACAAAACAGCAGAAACATCACAGAATTAGAAGAATAGGAAAGGGCATGGACTGAAGAGATAAAATTTGCTTTATGTTTGAGTCTGAGAGAGAAATTCTATAAGAGGGTGTACCAATAGTACATGACCCCCAAAAACTCAAGAAGATAACACACAAAGGAAATGGTTAGTGTTGGAATGTGTAACTGTGATGGGAACACACTTCCACATGTGGTGGTCATGTCAAACTGCTAAGAAATACCGGGAAAAAGACATGACATCATTACAAGGATCATGGATATAAAATATGAAACGACTCCAGAAACATACCTACTAAATATTATCAGAAGACATGAAGAGTTGAGAGCAAAAAGGAAGATAATACTATATTTAATCACAGCAGCAAGATTTTGCTAAGCACAACACTGGAAGGAAAAAGCAGAGCCCTGTATGGATGACTGGAAGATAAAAATCACAGATATCCTCAAAATGGAGAAGCTATCAAGTTTGATGAAAGGAGCTTCAATTCAACAGTTAGAAAGGAATTGGCGACCAATTATAGAATGAGAAAATGAAATTAAATATCGCAAATAGTCTAGATAACAAGACAGGATTTTGTATAGTAGCTTTATATTAACAGTGGGAATCAGAATAGGAAATAACATATAAATATGTATTTAGATATTAGGTAACTTTAAATATAATCCAAAGATAAATCTAAGCATACAACAACAAAAGAATATTTTACAAACTGTAGGTTCGGTTAAAAAATACCTAAAATCAATTTGGACTTGAGGATAGAGCGATATAAGAATACTAATAGGCACATAGAAGGGTGAGGGAAGAGGAAATTCTGGAAGCTTGGGGGTCGGGGAAGAATGAACAGGAACAAAATATGTCTACAATTGGAATGGGGGAGGGTAGAGAGGATTACAAAATATGCAATATATAGAAATGCCAATGCTATTAATCCATTTTTATTTATTTATTTTATATATATATATATATATATATATATATATAATTTTTTATATATTTCAGGGGAAAAGAGTATGCAAAAGTACCGTTTGATATTGTAATGGTGGAATGTGTAATATATCTACTATATAAAAGTGAATGTTTGTCTGCGCATTTGTGTGTTTGTCTGCTGACTATGGAATCCTGGGGTTGGCAGTTTAGGGAGGGGCCTTTAGAATTCTCAGCGGAGAGCTCTTGGGCCTCAGGCCGGTTGCTATGGAGATGAGGCCTACCATCAGTAAGGATGCCAGAAAACGTTTGGGAGGCATATGTGAGATAAATTAAAGTGACCTACACAATATAGTTACAAGGTCTTCTCACCTCACACACTAGATTCTATGGGTTCCATATGTGAGGAATCTTAAAAGTTGAAATTCAAAACAAAAAATGCCTCCAGAAAAACATAAAGCCATTGCACATATTCAAGAGAAACCAAAAAATATCAAAAGCCAGTACATCAACATTGCCAGGGAACACCGATTAGATTGAAGACTATGGGGATAAGTTACAGGTACTGGAATAGGCCTGTTGCTATGGAGATGAGGCCTAGCAGCAAGGAGGTGGACAGCGTACTCCCTCAGGAACCCAAACTGTAAATAACTCTGAATAAAGATTGGATTGGGGAATATGGGGTAAAGTTGCAGGTGCTGGAATAGACCTGTTACTATGGAGACAAGGCCTAGCAACAAGGAGGAGGACAGTGTATTCCCTCAGGAACCCAACCTCTGTATGTTAACAACTCTGAAAACAGATTGGACGGGGGAATATGGAGCAAAGTTACAGGAAATGGAGAAGATAGTTTGGCGAGTTCTTAAGAGGAAAATAAAAACCCTGGGCAATGCTGAGTAAATACACTAGCAAAAATTATAATTAAAAGAAAGATTTAGACATGAGCAGCAAATGGTCTTGTCGTCATTACAGTTTCAGACTACGGACCTTTTCCGTACTAACTGTTATGGTGCTATTATTCCACTTTCAACATCCTGTAGAATCCTGGGCTTTGCAGTTTAGGGAGGAGCATTTAGAATTTGCAGCCAGAGAGGTCTTTGGCCTCAGCAAACTACAAACCCCAGAATTCCACAGGATGTTGAAAGTGGAATAACGGCACTATAACGGAGTACTGAGGACAAGCTCTATGTCACCATCACAGACAAACAATACCCAACATGTCTTACTATACAGTTAAAGAGTCCAGTAGCCCCACTGTATAAATCAATAACACTTACATCATAGCTGAATGGTTTTTTTTAAAAAAGGATTTTTTGCATTAAACAGATAACCATTGTACCACATCAACCTCAGCTCCAGCATCATACCTGCAGTGATTTCAATGCAAGTACTCATTTTCTGCTAATAATGCTTTCAAAAGCATATAATTTGCTTCCTAGGTAGAAAACCTCTTGATGAAGCACTCTGAAAATGGTACCTTGTATCTATCCAAAGTCTTGCCTAGCTCTTACTATCAGGATGGAAACAAAGAATGAATTCCCAGGATTTGGCTTTCCCTGTCCATAGAATTTAAAACAAACTGTAAAATTTATACTGCAAGAATATTCAACATTTTGGGGCACTTTCCCCTAATGTACACTTTCAGAGTAGACCAAAGTCAAAAAAATACTCATTACCGCCTTCCCTCCTGAGTCCCATCACTCCACCTGTTCATTTGATTCTTTGTAAATATGAAATCCTTTGGCAATCTCCAACCCTATGGCAACCACAATAGATATAATTGTTTTCCTTCAAGCCTAAACAGCACTCAAGGCTTCTATACTCTTTACAGATTCTAATCTAGAATCTACAATCTGAGGTTTCATGCCACAATAACCTCATGATTAAGCTATATCACACTATTCAGAGATGCTTCAGAATGATGCCTGGAAATTGCAGCTGGTTCAAATGACAGCAGCAAAACATGAACAGACATACAATAAGTTGGAAGGCTAGATAATAACAGCAAACTAGATAATGCTTGGAAACTAACTTTTAAGCTCCTTAATGGTCTTGGGTCAAAATAACAGGACCTTTATCTCCATGCATGTATTTCCTACAAACCTTCAGATTTTCTAGAGAGGCCCACACTTTTCAAATTCCACACTCAAGTGACTCAATCAAAAACGTTCTCTCTTGCAGCACCATTCCTACAGAACTGAGGAAGACCAGGCTGGCTGATTCACGTATTTGTTAGACGAAAGAAAAAAAGAAGGAAGGAAGGAAGGAAGGAAGGAAGGAAGGAAGGAAGGAAGGAAGGAAGGAAGGAAGGGAGGGAGGGAGGAGGGGAGGGGGGAGGAGGAAGGGAGGAGGAGAGAGAGAGAAAAGAGAACAAGAACAAGAACAAGAACAAGAACAAGAACAAGAACAGAAAGAGTTTCCACACTGATGTTTTTGCTGTCCCACCCACAAAATGAAGACACACACACAAGGGCTTGGGTTGAACTAGGGCAATTTATTAATATATGCCTAATATATGCTTAATCAAACCAAATCAATTTGAACTTGAACTTGTTTGCTTCAAGCAAAGATGCCGAGGAAGGGGCGGCACGGCCTTAAAAGGGGGTCACTAGCTCCACCCCTCCCCTGGCCTACAGCAATGACATGGTGCCTCTCCCACACACAGGGCAGCAAAAATGTCCCCCCCAAAAGGCCCCCAAAGCACAGCAAGCCGCTGGCAGAAGGGGGAATAGATAAAAAGCCGGTTGATAATTGCCTGAAATCTTTTTAACAGAGTTGGTTCCATCTCTGTCACTGATCTTCTAGTTGTTTTGGACTTCAGCTTCCAGAAACCACAATCATGCATTCTATGTGTTAAAGTCCAGAATATCTGGAGGACCAATGATTGGGAACCACTGTTTGAGAATACCTGTTTTAAATTATTAGCTTCATAAACAGCAATTTTAACTTTCTTTGTATAGTTCACATTGTTGACAGCTGTTGTAGGGTGCAAATGAGAGCCAGTGTGGTACAGTGGTTTGAGCCATGAATTACAACCCTGGAGATCAGAGTTTGATTTCCTGCTTGGCCATGGAAATCCACTGGGTCACCTTGGGCAGTATCACACACTCTTGGGCCCAGAAAACCCCATGATCGGTTCACCTTAGGGTTGCCATAGGTTGGAAATGATATGAAGGAACACAACAGGGTGGAAATGCTGAATACAAGTGCAAGAATAATTTAAATAAGCGCCACAGATAACTATTTTAACTTAATCAAAGCAATCCCTTATCTCTATTGATTGCATGCCTTAAATAACATTTATATTGCTACATGTATGAAAAAAAAATCCTGTTTTTTCTTTAATTCCCCCAAGCTATATTACACATCACAACCAGTGAATACTAACAAAAAACTAAGATGTGTTGTCAGCATAGTCTTAATTCAGTGTTATTAACTTTTACCCTAAACTGCCACAATCACATTTAACTACCTTTCTCTGCCTTTTTCTGCTTCCTCCTGTCACCCTCCATCTTTTGCTTTCACTCCTATCGGTTTTGTTTCTTAAAACAACAAAATCTATAAATGATGGTAGTTCTACCACTAGTGAACCCCACTTTGGGTGATGGTGCCCCAGCTGAGGGTCATGACCCATCTGAGAGAAATTATCACTCTTAATCTATTATGGATCCTGTTTGGCTTCTTTGAACACATTAGTAATTACAGGCCTGGTTAGTCATCTCATACATAAACTTTTCAATACCATGAGGTCTGAATAGTACCAATTAGATTGCTTGTTCTGGTGAAGGCAGACTCATTCCAGGCATCCCACTGAAACTCTAAGCCTGACTTTCTTTAGGGATATCTTTCCATGGTGCCAATTTGTCTGTGAGGTGTGGTGTAGACTTGGCAAAGGGAGTAATCAATCCTAATACATTTCCCAGCTCAGGCTAGAAACCAACAATCGCTCCTTGGGAAACTGCTACTGCATTTCTGGGTCAGGCTTTGAATCTGCACATGAGAGCGAGTTTTCTCCTGGCCTCTCTCAGAGAGTGGTTCAGAGCTGCATGTTTGAGTATACCACTATGGAAGGTTTCTTGCACACTGAAAATTAGCTTGTGAGCAAGAAGGGCGCTGGACTCAAAAGGCCTGCCTTGGTGTCTATGTGACCTGAGCCTCCATTGGACAACAGCCCCCCAATCTATTGCAAAGGAAAAGGTTCCATCATCGACACACCGAAGAGAAAGGGTTCCTTGAAGGGGAAAAGGTCAAAAATCACTGCAGATTACGTACAAGGCCTGAACCATGTAGATTATGAACATTACATGCTTCCTCGAACCCATGCTTTTAAAGCTGAATATTTTTTTTTACCCCCTTCTTGTTCAGAGAGCACAGGGTCAATATACAACTCAAGAAAAGTTATTTTTCAAAATAAATAAATAAATAAATCTGTGGGGCACCTAAGCAGCTGCAAACATTAAGCCTCTTGGATCACCTATGGCAAGCAAGATTATGTATCTGGAGGGCCTAAGTACCCTAAAGACACCAGATCCCATCTAATCTTGAAAACTAAGCACAGTCAGCTCTAGTTAGTATTTGGAGACTGCCAGTAAACACCAGGTGCTGTAGGCTATATTTCAGAGGAAGGAACTGGCAAAACCACCTCTGAGTATTCCCTGCCTAGGAAAACCCTATGAAACTAATGGTGTCAGTGTAAGTCAACTTGGAAAGGACACACACATACACAAGTAGTAAAGACAGAGGAAGTAGCACAGACATTGTTTCTTCAATTTCAAAGATTACTAACCTGACAGCAAGCAAGCTAAGAAATATTTCTGTGAGCAACTTAAACTTTTATGGAGTAATTTACAAGACTGAAACAATATTTGCAAGACTGTCTGCAGAAGTGGAGCCAAAGATCTTGCAACTGTGGTCCAGCTTCTCCCTTTGGGCTACCCAGTCTGTGTCAGAGATGGATAACGCCGAATAAGTTGGGTATGGCAGGGCTCACCAGTGTTGTTGCTGGTTACTGTAGCATCCTTTCTTTCTTCTCAACCTTGAAAGCGTTTTATATAGAGAGGCTGGCCAGACAAACATGTAAATGGTCATTCTCTATTCTTTATTTTAAAATATGTTATCCTTTCCTTAACAAAATGGGGCTTATGCCCAAATAAATATGTTTTGCTAGAGAAACAAACTTCACTTTGCTCCTCTAGCCATGATGTTGTGCTTGTTCGCCACTGAATTAGTGCATGCATGTCTAAAGGGCTGCTCTCTAACATCATTTAGCACTGGAACAAACTCCACTCCTGCTCGCATGAAAGAGCACACACACAATAACATATTAAAACCTTCTTCTACAGAATTCCATTTTAAAAATCCAGACTATTAGTTTCATTGTTAGGTAAACTCAGTTCTGAAAGGTATCTAGTTACCTTATGAAAAAACATTAGCAGAGACCTAGCATTGTTAGAGGGGAATGTTTAGATAACACGACTTAACAGGACTTGGATTCAGTAAGTATAGAATTATTTCCCTACCTGGCAGGGATGTCGTGTAATTTAATTAATTGTTTGTAACAAGCTTTGCGATTCCCAGATGAAAGGCACTGTTAAGAGCAACGAGTATTATTACTCATTGATGTGATTGTCTTAAGACAGTATCACCTTACACAATACAGATCCTCTCAACGATTTCAAGTTGTTTGAAGTTTGATAAGCATATTTATAATTAAAAGAAAGATATTGTGTAGATACTCTCCTCAAGGCGTGACTGGGATTGAGAAACCAGAAGTATGACTTTGGAGGAGAGAATAAACCAGAATTAAACAGCTCCTAAGGCCAATTCTGTCTGCAGTTGTGTAAAATGCATTCTTCTCTTCCTTTTGTTCTGTCAAGAAGGCTCCTCTCATTAGGTAAAATAAAATCTGATGAAATATGAAGGTGAGTCGTTGCTGTGATTCAGACTCACTCACGGCACATGCATACACATACACACACACTTGCATAATCTATCTTTATAAAATTTGCTCATGGCATTCTCAAGTGAGAGAGAGGGGAACCATTTGGTTTCCCTTACATTCCTTTCAGCCTAGATGCAAAAATATTAAAACAATTTCATCTGTTTCAACTGGAGCGTGTATTAAAGCACCTTTGTTTCTTATATTTCTGTAGTAATTTCAGTCTAATGTGACTTTGCTTCCATGTTTCCTTTTTTGGCAGCAAGTATTTTTAGTTTTATATCTATACTCTTTCTAGGCTTTCTTTTCGTGAAGTTTTTAATTGGAACAGGCCCTATGCAGTTTTCCTCCCATTTAAATTCAAAAGTATGTGATGCCTTGTATATATAAATCCCTTACAATTATAATTTTTTCTGTACCACACATTAGTGCAGAAGAGAAATCACAGTGATCACTGTAATACTGATACCACACTACCACTATAAAAGTACATTTCTTGTATTGCAGATATCTTGTTATGAATTTAAGGACCCACCTTTCTTCCAAGTAACTCAAGGCACTTTACACATCCATTTCTATCACTAAGCTATATCCTTACATATACCTTATCAGATAACTAAAGACTGAGAAACAGTTTTCCTTCTGTTTCTGAGGTGCCAGCTATACAGCTCAGGTGCAGACTATCTGAAGGACTGTATCTTCCCATATGAGCCTGGCCGAGCTCTGAGATCCTCTTCTCTCTATCCCACGACCTTCACAGCTACATTTGGTGCGGATGGAGGAGACCGCCTTCTCTTTGGCTCCCACACTTGAAACGCCTTCACAAGGGAGGTTAGGAGGGCTCCTTCTTTGTTGTTGCCTCAGCATCCAGATAAGACCCTTCTATTTCAGGGAGCTTTTGGGAACTGATTGTTAACCGTTTTTATGGTGGTATACTGTTTTTAATCTTTGCTTTAAAGTAATGTTTGAAATTATTTTAATTCTGCTGTTAGTTTAATACTGTTTTAATCTCAACTTTTGTATACATTTTTAACATTTTATTGTAATCTGCAGGTTTTTGTCAGCTGCCTTGAGTCCAAGACTAGGAAAAAGCTGGGATATAAATAAAGCAATGGAAGCATGACCATGGCCTGGTTAACCAGGAAAAAAAAAACAATTTCATATCATGTTTTGTTATTTCTACTTGTAATATAACTGGACAAAGGTTCGAAGTGAGCTTTGTGACCAGCAGGTATTTGAATCTGGATATCTTGTGCCACGCAGATCTCAGTTGGGAGATGTTCTGCTCCATTTCTTCCATGCTAGTGGCATGTGAAAGGGTTTATAATAATCACCTCCACAAGCATCAAGGAATGTAAGCCATTAAAACTCCCATTTAACTGATAAGAATGTGGCAATTTGTATGGTAGAGCTAGAACGGTGTAGCAGTTTGAGCTTTAGACTATGACGCTGGAGACCAGGGTTTGAATCCCCATTTAATCATGGAAACCCACTGGGTGACCATGGGCAAATCTGACTCTCTCTCAGCCTCAGAGGAAGGCAAATGCAAACCCTCTCTGAACAAATCTTGCCACAAAAACCAGCTCAGTGTCACCATATGTCAGAAACAACTTGAAGCCACACAGCAACACCAATCTGTAGGGCTGCTAACTTCTTCTGCAGCTGAACTTCCAGATCCTTTAATAGCCTGATTTACATATGCACCATAACACTTTAAGGGGGTTGCATATGCTTGAATGCTCTTTTACATAAAATCTTTCCTTCAGGAAGATGGACATTGTGTGGGGCAAATACCTAGCCTATCCTTCTTACTGTCACACAGATTTACTTAGTGAAGAGGTCTCCCTACACACATCCTGAATGCATTTGGCAAAGAAGCAGGGAGCATATGTTTTCTAAACCTGCAAACTAGTCTCCATTTGCCTTTCCTGAACATGGCTCCAAATACCACAAGAAAGGAGACATAGAAAAAGTACTGCTCTCCTCCAGTTATTATGATGGAAAAACCTGTAATTTTTCTTTTCCGTTTCACATAACTCTTCAAAGTTTCCAGGTCTTACATTTAATAATTCTGGCCCAGAACTCACAGGACTTTTTACATAAGAGAATTACTTTAGCCTGCTATAAACCATTCTACCAGAACTAGACAGAAATATTTACACAGTATTAATTCAAGTGATTTGTATTCATCAGTACTGATTTGAAACAGAATCCCATTTTTGACAATCCTGTTTACAGTCAACAAAAAAGAGATCTCCTATGGAGAGAGAAATAAATAATATGAAATAATATGAAATTTTTGATTCACAATCAACAATATTCTTAGGAATAATCAAACACCATTTATAACATTATACAGTGGAAAGTTTCTACGAAAGCTTCATTGAAAAAAAAATGAAGATAAAAGTCAACACACACTGATTTTTATGTCCTCTAAGTATTTATGTGCTCTTACACAGGGATGGGAATCATGAGATATTTTTGCACCATAAATCCCAGCACTCCCTGCTACTGACTACATTGCTGAGGGCTGGTAGGATTCATAGTGCTCACTCTTTCTCAAATACCTTTCAGTTACTCTTCCCTGACAAATATGAACGTATAGCAAGGATGTCAAAAGAGCTGGTAGAAAGAAATAAGAATCTCAAGATAAACAACAATCCAGGGATTACAAAAATTGCTAACAGAGTATCAGAGGCTGTGAAACAAGAGCTTAATACAAGTTTGATGGGATTATGAGAGCACGATGACCTTCATACAAAGTAAGCTATAATTCTCAAAATATTCCACCTACAAAGGGACTGTATAATTAATAGCACTGAGGGTACAGGGAGTGATAGTTTGAGCTGGAAACCTTTTGTAGAAAGGTCATCATTAAGAATTAGGAATGGCATACTAGTTTCTGAATTACAAAGAGAAACCATGGTTAGTAATCAGAGAACAAATAAGGGAGAAAGGAGATGTCTTTTTCTTCCTTTTCATTTTGTAGGAATTGACTTAAAACAAACACTGACAATTAGCTCTCATTAACCAAAAGTCACGACAGGGAGCTGTGCCATTGGAACACAGAGAGCTTATACCAAGTCTGGCCACTGGTCTATCTAGACTAGGGTTTTTAGCATTAACTGGCATTCTCTGGGAGAACCAGCATACTGTAGTGGTTTAAGTGTTGGACTACGACCCTGGAGACAAGGGTTTGATTCCCTGCCCAGTCATGGAAGCTCACTGGGTGACCTTGGGTGCATCACACACTCACAGCCTTAGAAAATCTCATGATAGATTTGCCTTAGGGTCGCCATAGGTCAGGAATGACTTGAAGGCACACAACAACAAGCTCTTTGTAGTTTCAGGCAATTTCCTACCCAGTGGTGCTGCTTGAGATCTTTTCAACTTGGAAGTGCCAAGGACTGAAATCCTTTCAGAGCCATACAAAAGCATCCTAGAACTGGAAGCCACCACTAACAAAAAAAGTGGAAAAAGACAGGTTCTGCATGCAGAAATCTCATTTGATCAACAGGGAGCCAAACTACTTATTTTTCAAGGTCAAGCTGGGGGGAGGAAGGAGTTTTGCCTCAGAAAAACACCTATGTACAGCAATATTTGGATGGAGTCTGATGTCACAAACCCATTCCCCTTCAGTTCCAGGGCAGTTTTGCTAATCTTTGATATCAATTGTACTTTTGAGGCAAAGAGGGAAGGCAGATGATTAATTCACTAGCAAATATACTTTAATTAATATTTAAATGGAACCTTCAATTAATGCATGTACATACTGCGGACTTTTCATATATGCAACTTCCTGATCTACAAATTCCAGCAATCATGGAGCATCGCATCCTATATCTAAAATGGCAGCAATCTAAATTTGGACACACTGAAACATCTGCATGCACATCACAATCATTTTATAATATGGGATGCAAGCATTCACTTTCTTTGTCATTCGTGGGGGGTCCTGGAATGGAACTTCTGCAGATATGGTGCGTTCGTATTTATTAGTATCATGAGTGTCCTTGCTTAGAAAAAGAACATTGGATTCAAGGCCTGACTTGAAGCATCAGATTCAGGAAAAGTCTAATGATTGAACTTACTGTGGTTTTGCTGTTCGGCATGTCACTTCCTTACCACAAAAATGCATTTACATGAGAGTAAAATAAGTGGTGAGAACATACGCTCTAGAATCACATTGTTAGCAGGGTTATACAGTTCCCATGATTGGAAACCTTGATACACACAAGCAGGGGAACTGAACAAAGGTATGTTCTGACTCCATGAGGAAAAAATTCTCTGACACTCACAGTTTAAAAGAGTAATTTGTTTATGACCATAGTTTCTGAGACCTTTCCATTCCATGGAATTCCATACCTCTCTTTTCCCAAATGAAATTGGGAAGCACAAGTTGTCCCTCCTTATTTTTCTGGAACTATCAGGCCTTTAACATGCTGCTTACCATAATCCGGTCACTGTCAATGATAGTGTTCAGTCTGTGTGCAATAGTCAGCACAGTACACTGGGCAAACTTTTCACGGATTGTCTTTTGAATCAGCTCGTCTGTTCTGAAATAAACATCAGACACAGATGTGAAAAATAAAGATTGTATTGGAAGGAAACAAATTTAGCTTCCAGGAAGTTCTCTCTTCTATAATCTACAACATTGAATTGAGTCTGTATAGACAATGGCAGCAGGGCACATCCTGGTCTTTCAGAAGATGGGAAAAAAATCAAAGCAAAGCAAGGATGAATCTTACAAAGGAAAGATTTTCTCTGTCAGAGAACCAGAATGGAATATAGAATTTGTGAATGAAAACTCACGCATTGAAGGTTTGTTGTTTAATATGCACTTCACTGGGAATGCAGGTATAATTTTAGAAATGCTTCAGTTTATTAAACATTACTGATTTTCACAGAAGACTGTGGAATCAATGCTTATCCTTGCTCATCGTGCATTTACTGGTTACAAACTGGGCTGATGTTATTGGTGTGAAGTAAGTGCATTATTTACAAACATGCATTCAGAAAGATTGAAAAACACACTTGCCTGATCATCTAGGCAGGAAACAGTGTATTCCAGGCTGAACAAGCATACATTCAACGCTTATTCAATGCACTTATTCTCCACCTTTCAGGATAACAGTTGCCCTACAATTCTGGAAGCATATCCCACCCAATCCTATTCTGTAAATCCTATCCTGGGAGAAAAGCAGGATATCAATTCTAAATAAATAAAATAAATAAATAAATAAATAAAGAGGAGGAAAACAGATACATGTGCTGCATTCAGAAGATTCTGTACTTTTTACTGGTTGCCTTTCCCCTCCTTTCCTAGCCTTGAGTGGGCTACAGAGACAGAAAAAAAACATGTTTAAGGATGCTTGGACTTGACTTGAATTCAATGCTAGCGTGCAAGGAGGAAGCAGAATCATGAAGAAGGCTTGTCTCAGCAGGCAATGTGCTTTTCCACCACCACCACCCCTCCCAAGCTTAAGGGACTTGTGCACATGGAACCCAATAACTCATTCTGCAACATGAGGAGGAAGTAAGTGGCTTGCCTTCCTCTGGAGAAACATAAGGATCTGTGAAATGGTGGGAATCCAAGCACAGTTTTTGACACCAATCTATGCCTCTCACCATTTCACAGATTCTGCCATCTCTCTGCAGTCTCATGTCTTTTGTGATGTCTTTGTGAGTCGTGTCTTTTCTGATGTGGTAGAAAGCATGACTGCTCTGAAGCTATTGGACTCATTAATTTGGCTTGCCTATGAACAATCTCCACCTCTCAGTTTAATCTCAGCTTCTCTGCAGCTTCTGTGTGCAGAGGGTGGGTGGTGGTAGGGATGTGACCTAGGAACCAAGGGGCAGCAGCTCGAAAAAGTTTAGGAACCACTGAACTAGAGAGACCTTAGATTAGATGCAGCAAATGTTATTTTACATGATTAAAACTTTTTTAAAACACCCAATTTTTATGTATTATTATGGCAAAAGAAGCCCTCCCTGTGGTTAATTCACAACCAACTTGTTCTAACCCTTGCGTACAACTGCCATTATGGCTTCACAATAGATGCTAAAAGTAGTAAAAGGTTAAAATGTCCAGAGTGAAGCAAACAAAGAAGAAATTGCTTAAGTTTACTATCATGTAGGGTACGATAGTGCTTAATATCTTTGATGATTTGGACGATCATGTCCTACATGATAGTAAACAGCTAAGCTACTGCAATATATATTACAGAAAACGTGTTAGGCAAAATTGTTGAAAAGCATATGTTTATTTTAGAAAACACTAAGACTGTGTTACACTGGAAATGACATTATATTTCCATTAGCATGATAAAAGGCATGGATACCAACACTTCTTGCTCTAAGCAAAGTGTTAGCTGATGATTGTTAAAAATGGCATTTTTAATAGCCTTTTCCCTCAAATCTTGCTCACACACCCACACATATGTTTGAAGAGAAGTAAGAGAACATGAATGTTTGTTCTGATCAAAGGAAAACTTCTACTTTAGTTTGAGAACAACTGAAAAATTACACTTGGTTCTATTTTTCTTATACACACACACATACACACACAGCAACACAGAATGATCAGCTTATATCAGCTTAAGGTTGGAATTCTATAAATGCAGTGCTTCTAAATAGAGCAATCTTTTTTCACTGAAACAACCTGATTCATATGGGAGAGCCTAACATCCTTACAAGTAGGATTTGGGTTTCTTATTCACTGGACAATTCTAGTTCTTTAAGCATATTTTTATTTTTGATAAGAGAATAGTATAGCTTACCATACAGTGCAGAAACATTTATGTTCATTCAGTCATGTATAACAGTAAGCTACCTGTGGTTTAGCACTATGTGAATAAACCTTCAATATAGGAGTTCCCCATCCTCTCTCGTACAGCCACAAAGGGGAGCTGGGAGGCTTTCACTTCTATTTTAAATTAACAGTGGTTTATCAATGCGTAAAAAACAACATAATCTTTACTTTCTCTTAACTCTGGTTCAGAAAAACAAGACATCTTCAAACTTTGGTTTCTAATTTATACCTTATTACTCAAAATCTAAAGTTGAAATGAAGTACAGTTTGTCCAGGTTTGCAGATAAGCTGCAATTAGTAAAAACAGTAGTAAAAACTGTTTTTCACGTCATGCAGGAGAAGTGAGGGAGGGTAGAATGCATGAGCCCAAAGCTAAAGCACAGTTTAGTCTTATGAAAAACCCAGTGATTTGGTCAGTTATAGTTACAAAGAACCTTCCGTAAATGGCCAATTATGTGGAGGATGAGTTGGTGGAAGATATAAGAAGACCGTGGGTGGGTTATCTGAACCCTGAGTTTACCTTGGGTCCACATTTGCTGTTGCTTCATCAATAATCAATATTTTATTCTTCTTCAGAATAGCCCTGGCCAGGCATACCAGCTGTCGCTGACCAACACTAAAATTAGATCCAGATTCTGCAAGCTCTGTTTCCAGTTTGTGAGGCAGTTCTTCTATAGCCTCTTTTAGCTGGACCTGTAGACATATTCATATGCCCAAATGTAAGTGGATTGCTTTTATTTAAAAAAAAATCAAACAACAACACAATATTCACCTTGCCCTTTATATTTAACTTTGAAATATGCTAATGATTTCAGCCTTTTTCTATCTATAAAAGATTACAGTAAGCAATTGGGGTGAGGCATGACAAAAGTTAATCTACCTTAAGACGTACAGACACTGGGAAGAGGGGTAAGAGTTCCAGTCATCTGTGTGACCCCTCCCAAACAGAAGTAGGGAAGGGGACTAAGAGACTAATGTTTCCAGTTGTCACCAAAATGCATCAGTCTCTTATAAGACAGCGAACCACACCCCACACACCTTCTGTTAAGCAAAGCAAAAAGAAAATGTTTAAAATGACCTGGAGGTTCTGAAAGTTATCTGGAAGTTTGTGGCCCATCAAGGGATGACTGAAAATTGCCCCAGGATCCTTTGCAGTTGCCCACCATTGATATAATTGGAAGGGGAAGGGAGAGGAAGCATGGTGTTTGTAAAAATAAATAAATAAAATAAAAATACAATTACCTCTTGCAAGGAATTCCATAACTCCTCATCTGTATGTTCATCGAAAGGATCCAGGTTTCTCCTCATAGTTCCAGTAAAGAGAACTGGCTCCTATAACACAATGAATTGTCATTCAAAATATTTCTCCTTGATGAGCCTTGATAGATCCGAGGCTAAATATAAAGTCATTTAGCTTTGATAAAGGTGTTTCCTAGGTGCTCAAAGAGCTACTTAGGGTAGAACTGCATGTTCAAGAAATGCCCAGGTAATAAAACCATAATGGCTGCTTCTTCAAGGCAAAACTGTACTGCTGTTAAAGCAGAAATACAACAAACAAGCAGCAATGATGCTTCCCCATTTCCTGTCCACCACTTTCCCTCTAGAACTGCCCTCTCCCCAAATTGTTCCTGTCCTTCCCATGGTCTACTGGATTTGGATTTTGGGGCCTTTCTGGAACAGGTCCAGTGGGGATTTGAACTCACAGACCCAGGAGGACTGCACGGTCATCCAACCAGTTAACCAACTGAGCCACCACTGGCTCCTTCCTTTCTCATGGTCTACTGAACAAGTGTTCACTTTCCAATATACATCTGGCACTCTTTGGGAGAAACAGCTATGAGTAGACAAGAGATAAGCACCCTTCTCCACCTTCTCTAAAATTAGCAGCCACTGGAATGTTTAGAACCCGCATGCATTTCAATGTAACATCTTGTTCTATTCTGAGTGAAAGGAAAAAATATGAATACTTTCTAATCCTAACCTTAGAATACCCAATTCTATGTGAGATTCTAAATACCTATGGGTATGAGAGAGTGTGTGTATGCCGTCACATGCATTTGTGTCCTTAACTGGTTTAGCATCTAAGCCCCAAAGAAAAAAAGTATTGCTTTACAAGCCTAACAGATGATACTTTAACAAAAGAAATTTATTATTTGTATACTATCCAGCCAAAAACTACCATCTAAAACTATATATTCAGATCCTATCAGAAGGATGAAGGCAAAAAATAATATAATTATGATAAGTTAGGAAAACAAAGTTTCAGAAGCATTCTGCACTTCCACCATCATCTGAAAAAAACACCCCTCAAACACAGCTTCAGAATATCGAAGATGTAAATGGATTAATTATTTTGCAATTATAAGTACTTTTATATAACCTAGCCATAGTAATAATTTTTTAAAGCACCAAGAGCTCCATTGTTATATGTTATGCCACTCTTACATGTGTCTATCACCCTAAAGCTATAATAGTAATACAATCAATTACTTGCCCATTCTCCTAGCCACTAGGATTAATGTAGTTCAGTGCAACTCAAAGTGGCAGTCTGTGGACCTGAGGCGGTCTGTTTGCTCCTGGCTGCCAGTATGTAGTGAAGTTTCAGTAAAGAAAGAAACAGCGGTAGCCAACAGGCACAAATATGGTGCCAGTCTAAAGCAAAGAGGAGGACACATTTAGTGACTGACCACCAATTACTATGGCAACTCTCACTTCAAATATCCTATGTGTTCCAGACAGTTGTAAGAACAGCTAGTGCTTCTCAGTTGAGCCAGTCTACCAGAAAGGAGAGACCTTCTGTGTGGCTGAGCACTATTCCAGCATGTCATCAGGGCACCTTTCTCTCTCCACTGTTTTCTTCCCTAGCAGGTCTTCCCCTCAGGATGGACAACAACGACAGCCCCAGGGATGACAATGGTGGCAGCAGTCCCAACTCAGATGGAAACTGGTGAGTCAACAACCCCCACATGGAAGAGTCAGTCACTAACCACCACATGGAAGACTCTGGCTGCTTTTGGAGCTTCCATCACCCTACTTTAACCCTAGTATGTCTCTCTTCCTCTCCTTGGAGCTCTACTACTTGATCAACCACTTCCTCCAGACTGGGACTTTTAAAAAACCTGGAAATTTTAAAAATCCAGACAGACAGAAATTTTAGATCTGAAAAAGAGAACATGTCCTAAAAAAAGAGGGTATATAGTAACTCTATAGCAGGCCCTAGCATATTGGGGAGGGGAAAAAATACCTTTCTGGTCCTTCACCTCAGACAGCTTAAGAAAAACTTGTGGAGAAAAATTCTGCTTATCCATGTCAACAAAATCCATCATCACTTGATAGAGATATAAATGTCTGGCTTGACTGAATGGTGAAACCATGATAAAATGAGGACAAACTGGAACTTTTGGAGGCTTGACTCAACAGTGGATCAGTGGCCACATTCTAGCTAAACTCAGTTTTAGTCAAGACCCAGATGAAAGCAGCAGGATTTCAAGTCAGAGAGAATAATTATCTTGATTGATGTGACTCCGAGCACAATTCTATGAATGTTTTATCTGGAAAAGGTCCCACTGTATACAGTGAGGCTTACTGTCTGGGAAGTATAGTAAGAATTGTAGTCTCATTCACAACTGCCTTTTAGCAGAATCAGAATCACTGTCTGTCTATTTAAACAGAATCACAAGGGTCAGCTCACATGTTTCGTTAATTCTTACTCGCTAAGATTTTTTTCCCAACTTCTGTACAAAACCAACCTATTCATAAACAGGGCAAGTTAGCTTGGCTTTGCTACATCAGTTTTCTGACAAATGGCATGGGACATTCCCCTAGCTCCAAAATGTTACGCAGTGGCTTGAACAAAAAAAGAAGCATCCCAATAGCAAAAATCAACAGATTTGTTGGGACAGTTATTTGTCTCAGACAGTTTTTGTTTTGTAGAGAAAAAAATATATTTGATAAACATTTAAATCTGAGGACACTGTTCAGAACTATTATTCAGAGTAGGTAACAATGTCACAAAATGGCTACAGTGTTGTTCTGGTTTTGTGAGAATTTTGCAACAAAATATGACACTGGGGTGCTAAAATACCCTATTCCACTGCAAGAGGGTTAGACACACCATTAGCCATATATACACACACATGCACACACTATTTCTTTAACCTTCAAAAGCAGTTGAGGATAGAGGCTCATGGCACAATAATAAAGCATTAAAAATCTCTCCCTCTTTGTCCAGATCCTGAAAAAAAATCCCCCTCCCCACACAGCTTCCCTTCTAAGACAAAATGTCATGGTTGGACACATTATGATGACCTCTGTTAAGATAACAGCTTGCAGTTTTTATTTTTTATTTTTTTGGGTACTGTAATTTCTTCTGACCACACTGCTTTCATCCCTTGCCCACCCAAACAGGGGCATAATAATCTGCCAGTGGAGGCAACAGTCCATGCTTCTGATCAAACTGGCTACAGTTCACAAAAGCTTATGCCACATAAACGTGTTGAACTTTGAGATGTACTAGGGCTCCTTGTTGTTTTTGCTGCAACAGACTAACATGGCTGTCCTGCCTTGGGCTACTGACACTAGGATGAAGACAAGTAAATACTGGCCTTTCTTAAACTTTTGGTTTACATTACCAGGCACAGAAGCTTTCCCCACCTCTCTAGTGCCAAAGGCAGCTTCCTTCCTGACACAAATAGGAACCGGGTCAGATTTTTGCTGGAGGAGAACAACATGGGAATAAAGAATTTAAAAGCCTACCCATGATCCTTACTGATGGGGACTGCTATCTAAGACTGACCGATTCAGCACATATGACCCAATTAAGTGCTACAACATGCAGTCTACCTTTAGGTGGGTGCACTAGATGTGAAAAGAAGAATTCTGGCTTCTCCTGAATGTCTCAATCAGAAACTCAGTGCAGCTTTCGTAAAAAAGTCCAGTACAGCTGACAAATATTTAACTATTCCGCATGCCTGATCTTTACAATAATTCAAGTTTATTAAAGCAGAGAAACCGTACAGAGATCAACTACCAAGCAAGCTTACAACCCATGTAGCTATTTTGATTTTAATGGGCTTGTCTACTAAGCTAAGTTACAAAGTACATCCAAACCAACACAGAGAGAATACATCTCTTCAAAGAGAGCTCTATGAAATACATCTTTCATTTTTTCAAAAAATAATGCCATTAGTGTAATTTTAATTACCAAACCTGTTGATCAAAAGAAGTCCAGTAAAGCATTAGAAAAGATTGGATTTTCTTTCCTTTCCAAAATGACACAATTGTTTTTAACTATATTTATTATAATATGCTACTAGATGCAAGTTGAAATTATTGTTCAGATTATTTTCCATTTCAATCTATTTTTATAGGTTGGCAAAATGGGAAATTTGAATTTCATAAAATCTTCATAACTGTTATAAAATTATAACAGCACACATGTACTGCAAAAGCAGATAAGGATAATTTTAATTACCATTTCCGACACAGATTGTTATATTAAAATTGCCTGTTTCATGAGAGGAAGTTAATATGCCAAACCTGTAAATAACTGTAAATTACAGTCAGGAAAAAAGATAATATTGCATCAAAAGACTGATGGAGAGTAATTCAAGCTTCATATAATCATATGCACATAACCAATTAGAAGTTTAAGTAGCATTATTTCTACTGCAGATGGTTATCTCAGAAACAATCTGTAAGTGTAGATTTTAAGTGCAGGCTAAGATTCAATTAAGACATTAACTTCCAAACCATGGTTTGTTGTATGGGAGCACCAACATGGACTTTCATACTAATCTCCCCTTCTCAGGGCAGCCATGTATTAAGCAGCGCCAAGCACCTCACTCTGAAATGGCTGGGTGAGGATCCAACCTGTGCTCATGTCACAAGCCATCAGTGCTTCCAATTACATTTCAATATTGCAGTTTACCTTCCGGTATTCACGAATCGTGTTTGCTATGACAATGGAAGCCACAAGTAGCAACCTTGCTTTCAAATCATGATTCAAAGCTACAGTTTGAGCTAGGTTTTCAAAACAAACTTTAGAGGTGTATTAGCCTGTACTGGAGGGTGTAGGAGCCTGGACTGGAGGGCATCTGATTGCCCAATCTTAATTTGCAGCTAAGGTGGAATTGAGCCACATGGGTTAAAGAACAATAGCATTCAAATTTTGTTTCAGGGAAACTTACCAGGTTCCTTGAAAAAATAAACACTAAATGGAGGGGGTCTGCTTCCACTGCTATGTGTAGAAAACAGAGGTTCTGAAGGTTGGACACCTTTTTCTCTAGCCTTGCCCTTGTGATACTGTGTGATAATGATGGATGTAATGGAGCTGTTTAGCACAGGAGTCTAAGATTCAATACTCATGTTATTCAGGAACTATAGCACCACACAGAAGTGACCCATTTGAATTACAGGGATATACTTTTCCATTACTATTACTGTAGCAGTAAAGGGGAACAAGATCTAGGAATAGTTTTCAAAATGCTGTAATGGTATCGGGGATAATGTTTTGTCATTTTAAAGCAAGCATGATTCCATGGCTATCAGGGCATTTATGGTAGAAGAGGAATCTTGTGTCCCTTCTAATGCTGTTGGATTGCAACTCCCAACATTCCTTATCATTAGCTATGCTGGCCAGGGCTGCTTGGAAGTGCAATTCATCAACATCTTGGAGCGTGAACTGTTCCCACCTTTAATTTATAACAAAGGTATAACTATGATTTAACATTCACATGTAGTACAGTACAGTACAGTACAGTACAGTGGAAGGTATAGAAATCCTATTCTACCAGATGAATAAATATGATTACACACCCAATTTGGCAGCAACAGTTGCAATCAATCCTCTGTCACCCCACTTTTTCAGCTGCTTTTAGTATTTCTCAGTTTTTCTCTTTCCTCCCACTTCCCCCTTTGTCATAAGCTTACTTCCATTGCTGCAAACTGAGTTCAAAGTGCAAAAAGCAGATTGTAATCAGCAAGAAGGAAAGAAAAGGCAGAAGGTTGCTCTTCCCTGTAGGCTGAGGCCAAAGTCAATTGCTGTAACCTTTCCTAGCTTGTGTGTTCTCCCTCATAAATAACTTTTGCCATCTTGACCATTCTCCGATGTTGTTAGGCCACATGTATCCCAGTTTTCATCTGTCATATGTTGGAAGGTATGTATTTTGTGCCATTATAGCTTCTGAAATTAACTACAAAAGAGTAACTGAGGGATGAAAAGTAGGACCCTGCCACACATATACAGTTATCTATCTATCTGTCCGTCTATTTATCTAATCTATCTTACTTGTAGGTTTGGGAACAGCTCAATTTTTTTCAATTCTTTCTATTAAGAGCAATATTATATGACAAATCAAACAATAATGTCAAGCATCCATAAATAAAATAAAATAAAAATTTCTATTAAACAGCTGGTTGTTTGGAACAGCTCAAATTAACAGATTTCCTTTGTTTAAAAGATTTATACTGGAATAGGAGTCATGAAATTCATGGGCCACAGACTCCCTTCATTCTCCCCCCTTTTTTTGGCCTAGAAATATAAAGTTAGTGCTTTTGGAAGTTTCTAGGAGCACCAATGATCCCATCTTGTTTTAGCAGAATATTTTCTTTTGAAACCAGAAGTGGGTCTCTCCCCACACCCACCCACTCACACACAACAAAACCAAAAGGGATCTTCCAGTCATTTCCTAATTAACATGAAGGGACTCCAGTAGGGAAAAACAGTCCCTTGACACTTAGATCTTACCCAGCCCCAAATTAAAGTCTATGTACCCCTCCCAAAACATAAAAACCTAAATTAGTATAAAAACAAGAAGTTCTGCTAAAAGAGGGGAAATTATGAACAGGGTCTTAGCTAGGTGCTCAAAAACAAAAACAACAGCGGCTGACATCACCAACATGGGAGAGAATTCCACAGACAGAAAGCCAAACAAGAGACCCTCTGAACCTCAGGAAGTTGAATACCAAGTACAGAACCTTAGAAGATGACCTCAGACAACAGGGACACTAACATGAGAGCACCCACTCCTACAGATAACCAAATCCCAAGCTGTTTAGCAAAGCAGAAAACCAAAAGAGCAGAACTGTGAATTGCATTCAGGACCAGACTGATATCTGAGCACAGCCAAGATGTCTACAGCCAATACCATTTTTCTGTTGCTTTCTGGACCAACTGAAGTTTCTGAACAGTGTTCAAAGTCAGGTACAAGTACAATACATTACAGTAATCAGTCTAATCGCGTATCTAAACTACATATCACTACAACAAATAAATTATGGGGCAAGGATGTTTCTCTCTAGGAAGGTTTGGCAGCTGGCAGTCCTTTTTGACACAGATAAAGAATCAGATCTAACGTAACAGCTGAGCTGTGAACTTGTTCCTTACAGAAAGAATACAACCTTATCACCATCTAGCAGAACATTACTTCTGTAGTCAATGAAACCACCCATCAGTAGCACCTCTGTCTTGACTATTCTTTTTATTTCTTAACCAGGCATCTGTTCAGCACCTTCACTATATCACAGGGATTATATGGGTGACACGGAGTTAAATATCATTAGCATGTTCATGATACTTTTTTACCCCTTATACTGAAGAATTATTTTATCTCTTATTATTATATTATTACTATATTATTTTATTATTATATAATATATAATATATAATATAATTATTTTATTATATCATATTATATCATTATATTAATGCAGTTTATATTATTATTATAATTATTATTATTATATTTATTATATTTATTATTATTCTATTTATATCCCATCTTCCTTCCAACAGGGGGCTCAAGCTGGATTACAACAAGGATATAACAAGATAAAACTGAAAAACTGATGATAAAAAAGGAAAAACACAATACAAAACACAGGTCATTATATTTATTTAATAATTCTTCAATATGAGGAGTAAGAAAGTATCATGAACATGAATGCTAGTTTTAGTACCAAAACAGCTTCCTTGGAATTAGATAGAAGAGAGAGAGAGAGAGAGAGGAAGGGAGAGAGAGAAAGAGATTTTATTTCAGTGAACACCTACAGCCACAAAGATACTATGCTGGCACTACATTTCTCCATCTCTTAACCATAGTTCTATTTTGTTTTATTTGTTTTTCAAAGAAAATCTCAGTGGACAAGAGGAGTGAGGTGACATCAGCATACCTTGGTCTTTAACCACAGTTAAAAGAACGGGAACATCCTGCAGACTCCTGCTCTGCTTTTCCCCTCCCTTCCATTTTCAACATTAACCATGATGCAGCACTGTAACAGAAGTTATAAGCTCATCATGGTTATGTTTAACCATGGCTTACGAGCTCCCTCAAAGCGCTGGGTTCAAGACACATTTAACATTAGCAATGACACGTATCTATGGCCAATGACACAATGGAAAGAGAAAAAGAGAATTTACTTGTGAGAGATCAGGGGGGAAAACCTTGTGTACACTAGGATAAACAATCACACCATGCAGCTTCTTTCAACCAAGACAAACTTAATTAACATAGTGCAAGCGAGTTCCTGATCACACGGTTAGCATCAACAGCATCTTTCCAGCCCATACATGTAATGGTTCTTTGCTTTTATAGCCTCCTGAGAATGGAGTGGAAAGAGAATAAGCTTCTTTTTGCCTGCAAAGTAATGTACCCGCTAGCTTTCAGACACTTGAACCCCACCAAGGATTTGACTAAAACTGCACTTACAACAGGCAAGACAAAAGTAGAAACGCTTTTTTATTTTGTCAGACTAATTGTATCCCCATAACAGGAAGCCCATTCATCAATAATGCATCTAACAGTAAATGTCTCAAAGAACAGAAAGTAGAATTAGCTTGGAAGAACATCCCACCCCTTAAGCATGTATTTTTTCCCCCCTGAACAGAGATCAGTATTTTACAATGCAACTCCCACCTGAAATAGCCTGGAAAAGGGCTTTCAAAACCCAGCAGCCACTGAATGAATTTATCATCATCCATTTTCAGAAGAAAAGAACATTGTGCAAACACAAAAGCGGAAGAATTTAAGTCCATGTAAAGTCCTCTTTAGATACAAAGAGGTCACCAACTTCACTCAGTAGCACTACTGTGCATTAATGAAGCCTTCAGTGTTCAGAAACAAAGAAGGAGGCTGCATTAGGCTGCAATCCAATTGTATTTATTTGCTAGTAATAGCATACCTACCTCTTATTCTGTGCTTTCTATTCTTCAGATGGGGGAGGGAGGCAGTGGATAAACCAAAGAAGGCTTTTAGAGCAGCACTCTTCCTGTTAAACTTTTTTAACATGGCAGGAGTTTTTTTTAAAAAAAAAAAAAGAACTCCTGCATAAAGATAATTACTGCCTTGCTTCCCAGTGCTCAACCTTCATATGGTTCAGTACACAATCTAAGTCCAAACAGCATGCAAGTTCATCCAACATGCAAGGCACCAAAGGTCAGTTTGCGCCACAGTCTCTACACAAAGCTGCAAAGACAAACAATAAAGTGATGAAGTGGTAAGGAGCAGGTATTACCCGCATTTTATTTTATTTTTTCAGGGACAATGTGACTGCTAATGCATCACGAGTTAGGTTACTTTGTTTGTGTTGGCTCATCATCACTGCACATCAATGCCTTGTTTTAACAGAAAGTTGCTGCCCCTGCAGTCTTGTCTAGAATCCACGGGAGTTTATGTTCTCATCCAAACAAGAATTCTGCCTTCGTTAAAGCACCTCATTAATTGTCAAAAATGTATAGCTGAGGGAAAGTCCATGCATATGTACTCATCACTTGATGACCACAATCAACATATAACAACTGTTGCACATGAAACAGACACCTCTGCAGCACCGCCACTGACAGAGTCTGAAATTCAATTATTTGACCCAGCAGAGTAGGCTTATTGAATCAGTGGAACTTAGGCCTTTTCCACATGTGGGAAAGGAACCGCGCAAAAATGGGACTCACCGGACTTCTTCAGCATCCGGGCGAGTCTGTCGGGACGAGGAGCAGTGCGAGCTCATTGCTCTGCACTGCTCCGGTGTCCAAAATGGCAGCTTCCAGTTGGTGGAGGCTCTCCACCAACCGGAGACGCTCACCAGCCTAAAGCCTGCCCCTGGCAGATCTGCAGGCATGCATTAGTGTGCGCCTGCAAATCTGCACTGGAGCGCGGCGACGGAGCGACACGGAGTCACGTACTCCACGCGACCAGTTCCGGTCGCTCCAGAGCGAATTGAGGTGCGGAACTGCAAAAAGTAGTCCACCCCAGTCCACTCTACGGTGCAGAAGACCTCTGTCAGAGGTCATTCTGCACCGTTTTAATAGCCTGGTGCAGAAAGGTCCTTATATGGGCCTATCAAATTCCTGTTAGATTCCATGGACCCACTCAGGTTGGAATTAATAACTGGATTGATACCACCAATCCCAAAACAATTCACCTCAAAAGACAAAGACTTTTCAACAGAAGCACTTCACATGATTTAATACAACACCAGAGCATGCTCCCTAACTGACTTTTAGCACTTAAGCACACATATCAAACAAAACATTCAAGAACTTCTTTACAACACAACTATATTTGAGTTGCCATTTTGAAACAAGAGAAAATCCAGAAAGGGAAAGGACTAAGGCCTTGCTTTCAGGTATGTTTCTCAGAAAAGAAGCAACTTAAAAACATACACATCATTCATTAAGGTGCATGTATTTGGTCCACAGATATCTATTCTAGAATAACAAAAAGAAGAAAGAGAAGGGGGGAGGAGGAGGAGGAAGATGAGGAGAAAGAAGAAAGAATGAAAGAAAAGAAGAGGAGGAGAAGGAGGAGGAGGACGACGACGACAACGACAACGAAATGGTCCTCAGTGATATAAAATTAATATGGAAATCATCCTTGAATCTTCTAGCTCAGTAGGTAGAATGTTCTGAACATTCAGTGATATTGTGGCAATTTAAGATTCATTGATATATTTATTATATTTGTAGTGTGACAGATACAAAAACACAACACTGCATAGTTCTCAATAATGGGTTGAATGATTTTAACTATGTGAACACAACTGTTCCCAAGCATTTGCAGTCATGATTAAAATAATTCCAACTGAATGGTGATAAATTTCAAACAAGCTGAAGTTGCTTCCTTAGTGAAAACCAGGATGATCAGAGTGCACTGGAAAGTACTAGCACTGCTCAACACACCTTTCACAAAACAAGACTGAATTTCCATTTTGGCATTTAGGTTTGAGGACTCCCAGTCTTAGTGCCTATCCTTATATTTATTTTCATTTTTTTAAAACACGGGCTGCCATCTGCCCAGCTAAGCCTCCTCCTCACCCTACTACAAGCTTGCCCCAACACTCCATTTGCACAGCCTTCTCTTTGTTCAAAAACATCCACAATTACAGACAGAATTTAAACAGAGTTTTTCCTAGAAAACTGAAAGAACATTTCTTATTAGACTAGGTAGTAAATCTAGTTTTGTAAGTAATATTCTACACAGTTTTATATATCTGATTGACTTAGTTAATCACAGAATCACATAACTGGAGAATTAGAAGTTATTCTCAAAATTCATTTAGCCCAGCTCCCTGTTAATGCAGGAAATCCATAGCTGAAGCATCTCTGAAACACAGCCACCCAACCTCTGTCTAAAAATCTCCACAAGAGAGTCCCTCAATTTCCAAGACCACTCCACTCAACAATTCTTACCATGAGGAAGTTATGCCTTACGCATAGCTGAAATCTCATTTCTCATAATTTGAATCTGCTGATTTGGGTCCTGCCCCACTGGAGCAACAGAAATCTTTCAAATATTTTAACATGGTTATCACATATGTGCTGACCTAGCATATATAGAATATATCTTGCTAAATGTGGATCACAAAAGAACCCTATATGTACTTTTATATGTAGCATATAATGTTGGGGGGTGTTGTGCGCCTTAAAGTTGTTTCCAACTTATGGGGATCCAAGGTGAACTTATCAAAGGGCTTTCTTTGCAAGATTTGTTCAGAAAGAGTTTGCCTTCCTCTGAGGCTGAGAGAGTGTGACTTGCCCAAGGTCACTCAGTGGGTTTGTATAGCCAAGCAGGGATTCAATTCCTGGTCTCTATAGCCCTAGTCCAATGTTCAAACCACTAACTATGCTAGCACTGACCCTGTCACTATTTTATGAACTCAGCATAAATAAAACAATCCTTGGATATATTTGAAATGTGATTTACTAAATTAATTTCAATGTATTTGATTGGCAAATACAAATAAAATATGATGAAAAATTGTTATTTGGTGAATGACACCATCCCTTGGCAAATGAAATCAAACAGTCTGGTTAACTCCTAAACTCTTAATCACGTTTGGGAAAATGGAGGAAGCATAACAGTAATGTGGCCTGCAAGATTTTAGCCAATATAATGTACATGTGCACAATCCTCTGTACATTGCTGTAGTTTATGTTTTTAACACATGTCATTTCCTTCTAGCAGAAATACATCACCTCAGCCCACAAACTAAATTCGATCTGCAGTGATAACTAATGACAACAAGAAAGCTGTTTGGGTATGACAAGAGCACATTCGTAAAACAGTCATAATAATTTCACTTCACTTTCAGTCAACGTTCAGAGAAGAGAGGATTACCATGCACAAAAAAAATGAAGACGAAAAACATCACAATGCTATAAAAGATTTCTAGAATGCTCCCAACAGAGTGCATGACAAAGATAAAGAAAATATTACATCCCTACGGTTTCTGGAGTGTGCTGGACCTCTAAAATGTACTGATACACACAAAATAGACCATACCTGAGGTATGATTGAAATTTTCTTCCTCAAGTCATGAAGTCCTAATTCTGATGTCAAATACTTATCAATCCAAATTCTTCCTTGGGGCTCAGCCAACCGGAAAAGAGCAGCTATTAGAGAACTCTTTCCAGCTCCTGTTCTTCCCACAATTCCAATCTGAAAGGGGGGAAAAAAAGAAAAAGAAATGACAGAAAATACCAGCCAAGCTAGTTTTGATGAGCACAACATATTCTCTCTCTCTCTCTCTCTTTTAAGCACTGTTAATAATTATCTTGTATATTTAGTTCTTGCTGGGCAAGATTTACAAGCTAGATTTACAAGCAAGGCCACAAAGGAAGATAGCTAAAAATAAACATTATTTTTAAACTGTCTTATACATCTGAAAACACTGGAATTCTTATGAAGCTATTGTGAGACAGGCCCAAAGATTTCAACCACATATGATACGGATAAAACAACAGCTTTGCCTTAATAAATTCTAAGAAACTGGCATCTATTTCATTTATTAAGATTTCCACCTTCTCCCTTAAGGCATAACTGTCTTGTCCCAGCTGCTCAAATTGAACTTAAATTTTAATGCAATTTTATATTTGTTTCTAAATGTATTGTTGCTTACCCTAACCCTTCAGGGATGGGGTGGCTTATAAAACATTATTAACATTTTCTTTGGAAAAAAAATAACATTTCCTTCTTACCCTCAGTCTTCAGAGAAAGTCTCATAGGTAGGTCACTGTGTTGTTTTTCCATTATAAAGATGGAGAACAGAGGCTAAAAATATATGAGCCCCAAACCATTGAATCACAATACAAGCACAGCTTTCTAGACCTAGAAATAATCTCAATTTCTAACAAAGCATGTATGTATGTACGTATTTACTTATTTAGAGCGTTTATGCTTTGCCCTTCAGCCAAAAAGGCTTCAAGATTGGCTACTGGGCAGAACTTAACTGGTCATGTTATATTCACTCTTTTTTTCTTTTTTTGAAAATGTTGCACACTGTTTTAAAAATGCAACTTGAGTTTTACTAAAAATAACTGTTACTTCATAAGCTTTAAATGGTTTTTGAAGAACATTCACTAGATTTGGATAACCATACTGAAACCCAAAACCAGGAACTCATTCCATTATTTTCTAAACAAACAAACAAACAAACAAACAGACAGACAGAAAGACAGACAATGCTATTTCAAATGACCGGTAAAGAATTACTGTCCAATTTATATTATTGTTTTAGAGCAATCTCTGGCCTGAGTGCCATGCAAGAAAGAAACAATTCTGGGACCCCAAGTATGCACTAAAGATTGACAGATCTTTTTGTTTCTAATCTTTTACAGTTTTATATTTGTTCTATCCAATTTCTCCATTATTCCGCTTTTCTTTTATTTTACAAAATCTGCACGTTCAAAGAGTATTAAAACATATATTTTTGGATGCATTTCCTAATTGGCATAAATCCAATAGTTTGTCCTAAGTACCACAGTCCCACTACACACTACACCTGTGGCAACTCTGCAAACCAACACGTACTTCAAGTTTTACTGATTCAGTGGGTCTATTCTGCCTGGAACTAACAATTGGATTTAGGTCAAAGTATACATTTCTAAATGTTTTTCATCTTAAAATATGCATGTTCATCTGCACTTTAGGGTGGTTTTTAAGCCAACTGCTTAAAATGAAAATTTTGAGCAGTGAGAGAGATGAGGAGGATGCAGGAAATGATCAAATCAGTTCATCAAGCTAGGAACCAACCCAGGAAGCCTGCTGTGTTACAGTGGCCGTTACTGTTCCACCCTGCCCTCCTTACTAGTCTCTGTTAGAAGTCCATTCTCCCCTTACACCTGCACAGCGCGTGTTGTTGGATCATCTAGTTCAGAGCTTTCCAAACCTTTCATGTTAGTGACACACTTTTTTAGACATGCATCATTTCGTGACACAGTAATTCAGTTTTACTAGCAAACCGGAAGTTAAACTAACCACTTACAAGAAATACATAAATTGTAATAACAAAATGTATGGGGACACAACGTATCTCATGAAAACCTTTCATATATTTTAAAAAATATGATTTATAAATAATAACGTACATTTCCAAGATTGTAGGTGACACACCTATACACTTCAAGCAACACACTAACGTGTTGTGGCACACCGTTTGGAAAGCCCTGATGTAGTTGCTCCTAATACCGGGAAAACGCAACAGAATTATTTGCCCTCAGAGTTTTGTCTGGGGTGGGGGGGCTTAATGCATATCTGCTAAAGTGCACTTTCTGAGGCCATACAAACAATTCTTTTATCCCTTCTCACTGGGGGGAGATCAAACAGGTCTCAGATCCTTATATACCCTTCCTCACATGCTTCTTACTGTGCAAAAGTGAACACCCCAAACCCAGAGATCCTGCATGTATATGATTATGGGACCTCTTCAACTCTGAGAGATCAAAACCTCTTTAAAACAATTATTTTGCTGCTCTTTCCATTTCTCTACTGGAAAGTAAGGCATATATTTCAATGTATGATGGCTGTTTTCTTTTTCTTTTTTGAATCATTTCTTCCAGGTTCAAAAAATAGAAAGCAAGAGGTGCTACAAGTTCTGAGAGAGGGTCTACTAGAGAGCAACTTCCTTCAAAAGCAAAGATGAAAATGAAACAGCTTTATGGAATGGGGGGAGGGAAAAGAGGGGGAGAAGAAAGGGAAAAACAACTATGCAGAGTTTGGTATAAGAACAAAAGAGTTCAAGTGCTTCCTCTGAAGTCATTGATGTACAGTAGTGCATTAGCACCATAAAAGCACTTTATAAAAATTGATACTTAAAATAAAAATGCAGCTGCTCTGTTCATTGTCAAATATTCTTCTCTCAGTCTGGCATCCAATGAAAAAGAACACACAGAGCGTGTCAAAAGGCACTTTATCATTTTGAGGACTAAGTATCTGAGCTGCTAACGGCAACAGTGAATTTAGGGCAGTGCAAGCAATTTTTGCTGTCTTTACTGATCATATTCTTTAAATGCATTTATAAACAGATTGTTTGTTCAACATATACTTTCTGTCAATCTTGTAACGGAAAGTGTGCCTGTCAAACTGACTGCAAGAAAGCTGATGCAGATCTACCTGAACTACAAAACTATGGGATTTTGACTTGAATGTATAATAAGGTTATATTTCCAATACAGTTTCAAAATTCACATTGGAGCAATTGCTTTACACAGACGCTTGCTCTCTCTCTCTCTCTCTCACACACACACACACACACACACACACACACACCCCCAGAGAAGGCTTTCAAGTTCTCCAGCAATCTTAACAAGGCTAGATTTTTAAACAAAGTATATGTGGGGATGCAGGGAATGAGAAGAAAAAGCTGGCTGATGCAGAAACTATAGAGGGTATCTGTCCCACACAGTTGTGGCAGTTTGTTGCCATTTGAACTACAATGACTTTATCCAGCAAAATCCTGGGATCTGCAATTTGGTAAAGTGCTTACAATTCTCTGCCAGGGAGTTCTAGTGCTCTGTGCAGTAAAGCTACAAAAAGTGTTTGTTTAGCAAGTGCTAGGAAGCCTCAAATATATGAGCTCCTTAGGAGTGATCAAAAAGGTGATTTAAAAAACAACAAACATTTATCCTGAATACTACAATATCAAGGAACACATTAGTCCATTTCCATTTTTCCAAAACCCTATGATTTTTTCATCCTAGCAGCAGCTCAGAAGATTTTGGAAACAAGAATTTTCCCCCTTTCTCACACAACGACAGGACACAAAGAAGGCTTCGGGGTAAATGTAGGTGAGCAATCCATATAAAATCTATACAGAGTAGTGAATAATAATAGCTAAGGCTAGATTACAAAAGGCCATCGTACATAATCACAGTCATAATAATGATGTGATTTTCAAAACCAGCTACTTCTACTGAGACTCCAGGAACCTTCAGAGCACGCAACCCCATTTATGACAGCAAAGCTAATATCACAATCACTCTAACAAAATAAGCGTGGGGGAGAGCCAAATGAAAGAAAACCTAGCAAACAAACACACACACAAACGCAGGCGTATTAAGCCACAGTCTAAGCAACATATTCCCCTTCTTATTTCTCATCTTTTATTTTGTTTGTTCCTTCCCGTGAAATGTAAATCTCCTTATCCGCTATTAGAATGGCTTATTACCACTGCAAGAGAGCTGGCCCAAAGGCAAGTAGAAGTATGAAAGAGATAAACAGACTCACTGTATAAACCTCAAGAGCTTCAACTCCCACCCATCTCTTTTTTTCCCATGAAGCACCTCTCTGCAAAAGAACCTAGAATAGTTTTTTTTTAAGTTGCAAAGAAAAAAAATCTTTCAGATGCCAGTTCAGAAGTGGCACGGTAAGAAAATACCTTAGAGAGACAGGAGGCATTCAGCAGCATCACAAAAAGCACCCATGGGGGCATCTCGTGTTCTCCACAATCCTAAGAATTGATACCTTAATCTTAAAAATTCCCATCATCTGCTGCCTATGCAATCTGTTATTGACTATTTCCACTGAATGGGATTCTATAGTCTACCTAGACACCCTGTTCTGCAACTGTATAGTTAGAAATCTAGTCTGTTCTACTTTCCTGAAATTTAAACTCGCAGCTCCTTGCCATTTCCCACCAGAAACATGCACAAGTGGTTGCTCTCTTTTCTATCGTCTCTTTCAGTCATAAGTCAAAATGTATAATGTCACAAAAGAAGAATGGTGAAAATACATACTGCATTTTTTGCCAGTATGCATACAATGATGTGCAAGATTGCATCCAGTGATGCACAAGGCCTTTTCTCCTTCCTCCTTCTAAGGGCAGTAAGCGTCTTGCTTCCATATTCTTTCCACATACACCTTGAAGATCAACCACTGTCCTGAGTGTCCCACACTCCAGGTCACTCCACACACACTGGCCAGATGCCAGACAGCAAAAATTAGCTTCTCATTAGTTTTCTGTACATGCAGAGGTGCTTTGTGAACAAGCATGAGCTTCTTTGAACCAAAGCCTATGACTGCACCTGTTACCCATTCATTTTCAAATATGCATGACATTAAGAGAAACACTTGCGACAGTCACTAATTCAGACATAAATATCCCTTTCATTCATTCATTAATCCACTCACCATTTATACTTCCTAGCTACATTCTCACACTGTCATTGTTGCTGCAAGAAAGCTGCTTCCTTGCCTTTTCTGCTTATCTTTCCACCCTCTCCTCCTCCATATGTTGAATGCATCAAAATATGCCTAAATTACAGACTCACAACTGTGTTAACACTTCACCATCATCTACAGAGATGACGAACACAGCTAGAGAAAACCCATCTTATATAGCCTTTCTGTTATATGGCGGTGGTGGTTGGATGCCTTCGTCACATCACTTTTGACTTATGGTGACCCTAAGGCAAACCTGTCAGAGGGTTTTGTTCACAAGATTTTTTCAGAGGTCTATCTTTGCCTTCCTCTGAGGCTGAGAAAGTGTGACTTGCACAAGGTCACCTTGTGGGTTACCACTGCTGAGCAGGGATCTGGTCTCCAGAGGTGTGATCTGTCACTCAAACTACTACACCATGCTGGCTGTCCATTTGATAGTGTATTATGTCTACTCGAATTTACCTATCCATCCTTTTTCTCAGATCTTTAACACGACAGCAGCTCAACCACAGCAAGGGTGTGAGAAACTGGTTTCTACAACTGACAGGTACAGATGGAAAGAATAGTCACTATTATTTGTTTTCCAGATGAAAAATGCATTTCCTGATACTCAGAAAACTCAGGAAGAATAACAGAGGTGAGACGCAAGATCTCTAACTAAAGCAGTGGTTCTCAACCTGTGGGTCCCCAGATGTTTGTGGACTTCAGCTCCCAGAAGCCCCAGCCACTATGGTCAATGCTCAGGGCTTCTGGCAGCTGAAGTCCAAAAACATCTGGGGACCCACAGGTTGAGAACCACTGAACTAAAGCATTCCCAGCAAGGAGCTGTCCAGCCTCTTTCTGTCCAAAGGAGGAGATCTCACCACCCCGCTAGGGAACATTCTCCATTGCTGAATCACTCTTACTGTCAACACATTCTTTCTAACATTCAAACAAAATCTACTTTCATTTGACTTCAAACCATCATATCTAGTCCTACTCTTTTGGAGACCAGAGACCAGAGCTGCCCCCTACTCTCTGTGGCAGTCTTTGAGATACTTAAAAAGTGCAATCATGTCACCCCTCAATCTTCTCTTTACCAACGTGACATGCCTGCTTCTTCAAACTTTCCTCATATGTTTTGTTCTCTATACCTCTTACCATTGTTGCCTCTCTCTGAACCTGCTCTAACTTGTCTATATCTTTCTTAAAGTGAGGAGACCAGAACTGAACACAGTACTCCAGATGATGCCTGACTAGTGCAGAATACGAGACTATAACTTCCTTCAACTTGGAAACTATGCTTCTATTAATGCAAACTAAAATAATGTTTGCACCATCACACTACTGGCTCAAGTTCAGCTCATGATCTACAACAATCCAAAGGCCTTTTTTGTGTGTAGTACTGTTGAGTAATATATCCCCCACCCCAGACCTGTACATTTGTTTTTTGTGGCCTAAATGTGCGATTCTGCATTTGTCTCTATTTAATTTAATTTTATTAATTTCTGTCCAATTTTCTATTTTATCTAGGTCCTTTTAGTTCCTGTCTTACAATGTGTTAGCCACTCTTCCCAGTTTTGCATCATCTGCAAACTTGGTAAGGATTCCTTCTACGCTGTCATCTAAGACATTGATAAAAATGTTGAAGAGTAATGACAGAATTCTGAGGGACTATCCTTGGGACCCCTTTCCAGTCTGAAGCACAGCAAAAATCATTTATGAAAACTCTTTGAGCACAGTTTTCCAACCAACTATAGATCCATTTGACAGTGCTCTCATCTATTGCACATTTAATCAATTTGCTAATCAAAATATTATGGAGGACCTTATCAAATGTTTTGCTGAAATACAGGTAAATGACATCCACAGCATCCCCACCTTCTACTATACTAATGACCTGATTGAAAAAGGATATAAGATTGGTTTAGCAGGATTTGTTCTTGACAAACTCATGTTGGCTCCTACTGATCACTGCATTGACATCAAGACACTTACGGACAGACTCCTATACAATCCATTCCAATATTTTTTTTCCTGGTATTGAGGTCAAGCTCACTGGTCTGTAGTTTCTTTTTTTTTGCATTTTTTTTTTTTTTTTGAAGAGAGGGACAATGTTTGCCTTTCTCCAGTCCTCTGGCACTTCACCTGTTCTCCAATATTTCTTAAAAAACATGGCAAATACTTTATAAAGTACATCAGCAAGTTCTTTCAGTACTCTGGGATGCAGTTAGTCTGGCCCAGTAGATCTGAACTCATTTAGGTTACCTAGGTGATTCCTGGCTAACTCCCTACCAGTCTTGATTTGGAATTCAGATCTCTTGCCAAGCTCTCTGCTGCTGCATGGAAGCACACAGTTCTCTTTTTGGAGAAAACTAAAGCAAAACAGGTATTGAGTAGTTATGCCTTTTCATTAATGATCTGTTAACATTTTACCATCCTTATTGAATAGCATCCCTACTGTCTCCTTGGTCAATCTCTCACCTCAGGTGTTATCTGAAAGCAACTATTTTTATTGCTCCTTACTTGCTTAGCCAGTTTCAGTTCACTCAGAACTTTAGCTTTCTTTATACTATTCTTGCAAGCTTGCAGTACATATCTGTATTCTTCCTTGATGATTTGTCCTTATTCTATTCTGTGTTTGTTGTTACTGTTAACTGTCTCCACGCTGACGTCAACCTATGGTGAACCTATAGATGAGAGACCTCCGACTCACCCTATCATCAATCACCCTGTTCAGGTCTTGCAGATTCAGGGGCATGTCTTCCTTGACCAAGTCTATACATTTGTAATAGGAGTCTTCCTCTTTTCCTACTGCCTTCTTCCTTCCCACACATTATTGTCTTTTCTAGTGAATCAGGTCATCTCATGATATGGCCAAAGAATGGCAACCTCAGTTTAGTCATCTTAGCTTCTAGGAAGACTTCATGCTTGATTTGCTGTAGGACCCATTGACTTGTATTTTTAGCAGTCCAGGGCATCTGTAGAACTCTCCTCCAGCACCACATTTCAATGTGTTGATTTTCTTCCTACACACGTTGTCCAGCTTTCACAACCATACATAGAACTTGGAAATACAATGGCACGGACAATGCCAACTTTAGTATTCAATGATGTATCTTTATACTTCAGGATCTTGTCTAATCCCTTCACAGCTGCCTTCCAACTCCTAGTTTTCTTCTGATTTCTTGACTGAATTTTCCATTCTGATTTTCATACATATTCTTCTTTTTCCTTTTCATTTCCCCTGTGAGATTGCTGCGTAGCCACATTGGCTTTTTCAAATGTTTCACATTTTTCTTTCTCTAGGAGATGGTTTATTGTGATTTTTAACTCCTTCTTTAAGAACTCCCACCTTTGCTGAGTGTATTTTTCCTTTAGCAGGTCTAGCTACGTTAGAGTTCTACCCAGTATTTCCTTGAATTTGTTAAATGCAGCTTTCCTGAAATCCGAGGTCCATGTTTGACTGTACTCCTCTTGTGCTGTCGCACAATTGTGAATTCCAGCATTACATGGTCACTTCCCCCTAAAATACCAATCAATTTGATTCCAGTGACCAATTGCTCCCTATTGGTTTGGACCAAGTTCAGGATTGCCAATCTCTTATTCCTTCCTCTACCTTTTAAAATCTGCCCTTCTCCCAGATCTAAGGATCAGCAGTGATTAATATTTTCCAAGACTGTGGTGCTGTTAGCACTAAGGTCAAGATGATATTATTGGTAGCGTGTATATTCCAGGATTCAAAATAAGATTCTGGGAGATTGTTATATGGAACACAGAACTTCAAACATTTATTGCAACACTGATGCTTAAATTTGGTTTGTATCTCAATGTTTAAAAAGCACACCATTCTTCTCTCTCTCTCTCTGTCTCAATTCATTCACTATCTTTCGTACACCCAATTTCTCAGTTCTCTCTCCCACAGAGCTCTTCAAATCTCCAACCTCTCCCAAACACACTACAAATCACACTCCTCTTCAAACACCCACCAGACAGTCAAAATCTGTTTTTTTCCTCTTTCCACCAGCCCCTCCCCTGGGCTATCCAAGGTTCCATTTCACCATCCAATCAGCTTAAACACTCTCAGCTGCCAAGGAGGCTCTGTTGTCCAGACCCCCTCCCGTCAGGTTCATCACAGCCATGCTACTACCAAAGACATTTGTCCTAGTCTTTGTAAGATGCAGGCCATCTGTACCCAGTAATCTCTGTCTAAGAAGTGAAGACCATAGCTCCAGAAGCCAAACCACTCCCATCTACACCATCTACATAGCCAGTCATTGTTAATATCTTCCTGTCCATGTTAGTCCTCTGTCCTTCACTGGCAGAATTTCCAAGAATACCACTTGTGCTTCAAACCTCTTCAGCTTCCAGCCCAAAGCATGATATCAGAGGTAATGCTCAAAGGTGTTCTTGGCAGTGTCGTTGGTGCCCACATGAATAATTTTGTTGAAAGCTTCTGGTTTTGTTTTGTTTTGGTGCAAAACACACCAATTTTATACTAAAAAAATGTTTCTGGATACAATGTTGTTGTTGTTTTTGAATAAAAATATTTTCACACAAAAATTGTGTTTATTTCTGTGCAAAACAATGCTAATAAAACACTTCAGGATGTATAAATATCAGGCAAAAATGCACAAAAATATTTGTTTTCTCCTCCAGCTTGAAGAAAACTGCAGAAATTGTCTCTACATGTGAGGAAGAAATAGTCAAAGATATTGACAGGCTTCTTTCAATTATTGAAGATCTCAAAGATTCCATCGCTGCATTACTCCCAGGGTTTATCCATTCTATAATCAGTTAAGTGTGACAGAATGACATCCACTAGAAGCAGGGGAGGCAGAACAAAACTTGAAATATATGTACAGGTTTTTTTTTAAATCATCAGGACTGATGTGTGCATTTTTCCTAAAACCACACTACCAAAGTTAAAGATTTAAATCTGAGAAAGTGAACCCCTGAAAAGATTGATTTTAGTCCAATAATACAAAAGTAAAAAATGGCAAGTTGTACCTTCTCTTTTGATTTGATTACTGCAGTTAAATGTCTTAGCACCATAGGACCGTCAATGCTGTATGTGAAGTTCACATTGTCAAATGCTATAACACCTTCACTTGGCCATTCCAATGGTGGGCGCTTGTTTGACTCCCAAGCTGCTTCCTTCTCAACATCAGTGTATTCCATTACTCGTTCTGCTGATATCATCTAAGAAAAGAACAACAAATTCTAATTCCTGCATATTGAACTGATATCAATAATCTTGCTTGTAGTTACAAAAGTTAGTTGATACTTAATTTTCTGGTCCCCATGATAAAATCCACACGTACATATTCCTTTCAACCTGAAGCTCTCCAATAAATCTACCTTCTTCCTCTCTTTTCAGTAACCTCATAACCTTTATCTGGTTTGGAAGATGAGAGAGAAAATGATGGCTTCACAAAGACTTTTGCTATTTCTCTCAGCAGTTACAAAACATTGATGCAGAAGACATTTGTCTGTGGCTGTTGTTTTATTACTCTATTGCCATTTAAGATCTATCTAAGCTTCAGGCACTTTCCTGTTCAATATCATTTCCATTTTATTTATAAACTAACAGGGCTGACAAAGAGTTAGTTAAAGCTCTCTAGTGCATAAGCCAATCTAGTAAGGAGTGAGAACTGGAGTACTGAGTTAAAGGAGTCTGGATTAAGGTTTCTCCTGGAACCTTAATCCAGACTCCTTTAACTCAGTGTTCCAGTTCTCACTAGTTTGGCTTACGCGCTAGAGATCATTAACTATTTGTCAGTCCATCCAATCTGTATTGAATTTATCTGTAAGTAAGAAATCAAACCATATGCCTATTTCTATCAATAAATGACAGGAGCAACATTACGAAACAACTTTTTTTTACCAATTTGTTACTTTGTCTACCCACAAGCAACTATTGTTTTTAGTAAAGTAGAGGTGCCTACGCAAAATGCAAATGCATTATAGTGCTTTAGCAATACATTAATTTAGGAACATTCAATGTAAGCACACACATACATTCTCACACTCTCCACAACCATGTGCAAGTGTGCATCCTGGTTATACAGCTGTGAGGCAGGATATACATTCTGCTCCTGCATGAGACATGCAGCGAGGGAGAGACTAGCACGACTTGCCGAGTGAAGCAGGATGAGCAATGGAAATCTGTGTGCAGAGCATACAGAGATCCCCTGTGTGCCTTAATTTCACTGAAGGCTCCCTCTCAGTTCCTAACTCTTCTTGCCAGCGAACAGCAAAGCACACCATGAAGAGTCTAAGGCAAGATGAGGTACACTGAAGAAAAGGGAGAAAAAGACTTTGGGGGAAGTGTATAGAACACCATCAGATTCTCTGAATTGCCTTGTCAGTATTCATCATTCCCATATTCTTGCCCTCTCATAATTGCAGAGATGGCGCGGAATGAAAGGATGAAATGAGCAAAACCAGAAGCAGTGGAGGATTAAGCCAAGGTGGCTGCAGTGGCTCATGAGATGCCATGTTCCTATTTCCTATTAATGGCTCTCCCTTCCTTTACATCTAGATGGGAGCATCACCTGAACTACTGTTGCCTTTTAGTTCAAAAAAGAGGCACATTCTGTGCCCGACATAAGGAGAGTCCAAATAAAATTTGTGACCATCTTAATAATTTTAGTAACTGCAATGCCTTCTTTCACAAAAGGGAAAGCGCTCCCATTTTTGTTAAAAGTAAATAAATATGCATTACATTACACTACATTACATTACATCATTACACTTAACCAATAAATGATGTACATTTTTGCCATCCCAACAATACATAGTGATGATTTCCAACACAATCTGATCTATGATTATGTGTATGGAAGTTATCATTAGATTTTTAAAAAGCGAAAAGCATTGTGAAAAGCAATGCTTAGAAAACCAATAGCATCTAAATACAAATGCCTAAGTAATACGCAGCAGGCAACGTGGACTGTTTTCAGGCTACCATACAAAGAGATTTAAAATGCCTTTTTTAAAAAAGAAGGAGAAAAAGAAAAACAATGACTATTACCAGATTTTCAGTTTCTGCACTTTGTCGAACTCCCCACTGAAACATTCCCATGAGAGTGATTGCATAGGACAAAGCTAAACCGACCTGTCCTGCATCTAGAGCTATTGAGCAAGAGAGAAAGCATCCTTTAAACTTCATTCACATTCTTAATTTCTTTAAATAAAACCCTACATTCTGAATGCCTCACAATTTTGTTCATACAAAACTGAAAATACAGGGTTTGAAAGGTTATTAAATACAATTCAGAAACTTGACAGTACCTGTGCTCTGCTATCTAATTTATGAAATTAAATGAAGAATGCAACACAGTGAAGTAACACAAAAGACACAAAAATGACCTATGAGTATTTTTACATGTAGTACCACACCACTAAAGTCTTAACACTGTAAACAAATACATCCCATTACAAATGTCTCCCATCTAAGCAGAGAATAATTCACTCAGTTGTCAACCCTAACATAATTAGAAGCTAACAAATCAAATCAGTTAATAAAATACAGCCAATTCTTTGGACAAATGGAAAGAATATTTGGGAATTATTTGTTCTCGCCCAAAAAACAAACCAGGTTTTCCAACAAACAGGAAGTCTCACATGGGAAGAATAATAGACCAGCAAGAATTTTTGTGCAATTTTCTCCTAGTACTTAAATGATCCAAAGTGTTGTGGAGAAATTATTCTGCACAGAAACAACATGAAGATTTTCTGTTCAGAAAACGGGTTTCATATACAGTGAAGAGTTTCCTGAGTAGGATTTTTACATAAAAATCCATGTATTTTTCTCCACAGAATATTTCCTTTTCAACGTTTTGGAAGTTCAAATAAAGACAGAATGCAAAGGAGGAATATTCATTTTTTTTTCCTGCAGTAGGGAGAAAACAGCCATGATTACTTGTCTTTGCATACAGTCATGAAATCGTCTAGGATTTGCAATCCTATTACTTGGTAAGTATACTCACTCCGTGCAAGAAGTAAAGAACCAAAGGCAAGCACCACCACAAAGATGGCACAGATGGCATCCAGGCGTACAGCAAACCACCGAGAGGTAGTCAAAAATAAGAACCATGCTTCTAATAAGAGAAAAGAAAAGGCAAAAATTTAAAACACAATCAGGGATAGGAGGACCTACACAACTTCAGTGCCACCTTTTGAGACCAAGTTGTAAAGTCCACACAGGAAATCCACTGAGCCATGAGGCAACCAGTGCGCCATGCTAATGTACAGCCTCCCATTTTCTTTTCCTTTACTCAGGATGCTATTCCAGCTTACTTCACAGGGCAAATAATAACAACTCGTCCTCCCACCCACCCCGCCAAAAAGGTAGAATGGTAACTTGGCTCTAGATTGTGCTTTACCAGGTACATTAACAACATCAGACTCTTTGAGTTACTGACAGTGGTGAGTTACTGGCAGCATTTGGCTTAAACATTATTGTGCCTTTCTTAATCAAAGGTTCTCAAAAGTCATTTGGGTATCACCCAAAACTTAGGCAAAACAAAAATACTGCTTCTATTCTTGACACAACACTGGTCAAAGCTAAAGAAAAAGCATGGTCTCATGGGCTCATGACAGATTTTAGAACTCTCTAAAATTGAATTCCATAAAGACAAGGAAATGTTTTAAAATGTCTATCAATGACACACATCTATGCAGGAGAAAGGGACAGAAACAGGTTCCTGGGACTGATCCCCCCCAACTGCATTCTGAAGTGGTATAGACTTGTCATTTGCCTTGTCATTTGATTCCTTTGAGTTGGAAAGTACTTGCTTCAGTTCGATACAAACCTGTGTGAAGATCTTGGTGAGCATCAAACAATTCCTGGAATCTTTGCTCTGCTTTAAAAGCACGAATAGTCCACAGTCCCTGAAGAGATGATGACAAATGAGAGAACACTGGGCTTCGAGCTGCAAAACGGAGGTTAAATGATATTATAGCTTTGGTTATGCTGACCTTTAATCATTTCCGACATTTGAATTGATCTAAATAAGTGTTTGGTTTTCCTCACATTAAAGAACAGAAAGGTAGTTTCCAGCTAATATGCTATAAAAAGAGAACTACTAACTACATTAAAAGTACTATTCAAACAGAAATAAATCCACATAATCATGATGGTTAGATAGTGTTACACCTTTCCTCTACAGATTTTACACTATTTATGTAAAGGTAACAGAGTGTTCTATCAGAGGAAGCTGGATGGATTGCAGTCTGTTTAGTATACACTTGTCACTGGGGAACAGAGAGTAGATACCACTGGCAGCAACTTCTAAAGTCACCCACAGCCTAACTGGAATAGAAGTGGGAACACACAGGTTGAGAAAGGCAAAGTTGTGACCAAGTGGGTAGAACTGCTGACTATCAGTTACCAAAATGAAAACTACCAGACGAGAGAAAATTAGAATAACACAGGTTATTCCAGCTATGCAGTACAAACACATCTGACAAGTGATGAAAAATCTAAGCAGAGCTTATACGCATTGACTCTGTCTCCCCAGGTCTATATCTACAACATTAAGCAGAGCAGACAAGTTTTGGTGGTCACATAAAACTTTGTGGTCATCCGAAAATGTCCATGCCATGTGGTTTCATTCCTGACCTCGTGTTGCATCTCTAAAACACAATACAAAACAGGAAAATAATATGTGTCTGTCACTCTTCTTGAAGGCAGTGAGGAACAGTGGGTTGACTTACTCTCCCACTGCAACCCCAGGTGACCAAAGTTGAAACTGCTTGGTAGTTGCAGAAACAAGCCGTTATCCCCATTATCCATTATCCATTATCCTGTAGCTTAGAGACAGCGGTGGGAAGGGCACATGGCAGCTCACTTTGCTTTTGTACCCACTGGAAATAGTAGGCAAGTTGATGCACATCTGCTGCCCTTCTCCCTCTTATAGTCAGGGAGAAGGCAATGGATTTTTAGGGACACGGTTCTGCTGCTTTCCCCAGGAGGCCTCAAGATAACAAGCCTACACCCATATTTGAAAGGGAGAGTGAGCGAGAAATACTCTCCTCTTCTATCACTCCAGCATTAGAGGTGCCTCTGATTGCCAGAAACTGGCTGAGCTTCAGACAGCGTCTTTCACTCTGATAAAAGACACTGCCAAGCTCTGCTCACTGGGTTTCACGTCAGCTTGTGAGGTAGAGTTTATTTTCTTGCACCCATCTATCTTCTTCACTTGTAATGCATATTGGAGTTATAACACTGCCAATCTCTAGATCAGAAACAGCCCCATAGCTGATGTAAATTATATTTATTTTCATTCATTGGGTTTAATATGATTTAATTTCCCATTTGAACCAGTATACAGTGGCCCCTCCACCACTCCCCCTCCCATTCCCTTCTGGGACTCCCCCCATTCTGGGACTGCCTCCCTTCCCATTTCCATGCAAAATGGAAGGAAAGAGGGGTGGAGGAAGCCCTGTGCAAGCTTTCTATCCCCTTCCAGAGCTCTCCCACCTTCCAGTTCCCATACAAAACAGAAGGGAAGGAGAGTGAGGGAAGCCTTGAGCAAGTTCTCTGAGCCTAGGCAAACTGCATCGGAATGGGAAGGAGAGCTCTGGAGGGTGAAGGGAAAGCTTGTGCGAGGCTTCTCTCTTCTGTTTTGCCTCGGCAGAAGTTCTCTGCACCAGGGCAAAATGCATAGGAATGGAAGGAAGAGAATGGGAGGAAGGCATGCACACTCATGAATAATCAAATTTGCAAGGTCAAACCCATGAATGTAGAGGGAAGACTGTATACTTAATGTTCAGGGACTGCAAGTCTTTAACCAATCATGGTTGCAATCCTAGTTGAGATGAAAACCACAGTTAACATGAACTATGATCAGTGTTGCTATGGATGAGATACTGAAGGCCAACAACAGAAAAGCAAATGGCAGACATTTGTTCTTATTGATAGTTGAAAAATCAGCAGTATTATACCTGGGCTTATGCTAAAATTAGAATGTTACATGACCTAATAGATATTTCAAAAATTAAGGCATGATCAAGAAAAATTTGTATAACACTTTAATTATACACAAAAAAAAAATACAAAAAAGGGGTAAGAGAATAATCCTTCCTCTCCATAAATTTAATTTATTTTTCCAACTACAATTGATAGAATTCTCCAACCAGCATGGCCAAGTTACTCTTCTAAGTTCCACCTTGTATCATCAGCACTGTATTAGCATCCCACATTATTAAATGACTTGAAAATGAAGTCTTATCAAAAATACATACTTGTGGATTCCAAACGTTTAATATCTCTTGATGTATCCAAGAAATACCGACGAAGAACGATGAAAAGAATAAGCAGTGGAACTAAAGGGATAAGAACCCAAGGAATCACTGCAACAGCCACTGCTACCACACCACAAATCTGAAGGAAAGTCTGCAACAACAAACACAAAAGAGAGTCTGAGTATTATTATTTTTTTTTAACCCCAAAGTCTTCTCTTTAGAAAATAATCTCATTCAGTGGCTTAAAGCAAAGAAACACTGAGGAACCCATGAGAACTATTGTGTCTTCCACTGACAAAATACAGAGAACACACCGAGTGCTATGCTCCAGTTTTACAAAGCTACACAATATCTAAGCATTTTAAATATGTCTGAACTGCTTGCCATCAGTGGCGGTAATGGGGACTAAAGTTGTACTTAACACAACACATCACCCACTGACTAGGTAGTTTCAGGCGAATCACCAAGTTTCAGGCGAATCACCAAGTCTCAGCTTCACCAAACCTCATGTGACCCTGCGCCTCAATATGCAACATGAGGATAACTATATCCAATATCAAAAGCAGTTGTAAAGACTGCTGGAAAGTATGTCAACAACACACACACACACACACACACACACACACACACACACACAGTACTATATCAGGGCTTGAGAACCTGTGGTACTACAGACAATTATCAAACCCTATCAACCCTGACCAGTATGCCCAACAGTGAAGTATGATGTATTTCATCAACATCCAGATGGCCAACAATTCTACATTTCTGCATTACATAACAGGAAAATGAAAAACCTTGCAGTTAAAAATAACTGGATGTTTAATTAAACTCAATAAATGAAATTCACTTTCTCCATTCCTATTCCCAGTCAGGTCCCACTTTCTCTTTAAAGGTGACAAATCATAAGGCTGAAGTGAAAGAACGGTTCTGCCATTCCTAGCAAGCCTATGCTTCCCTTACACACTGTTTCCTACACATTCAAACCCCTGTTGGTCAATTAGTTTATCAGGGGCTACTGATGCCCTACTAGAGGAGGATGAAGTGGCAACAGCAGTGTTCCTTTCTCCTGGTCCAGTAACAGAACGAGAACACAATGTAAAGCTTTTTATACAGAAAGGGGAAGAAGAGGAAGTGGCAGCAGAACATCCTCCACAAGAAGGAAAAAGATACAAGTACGACATTCCCACCATGCGACAGGACAGCTTTGCTATAGAGCCAACTATTGCAAGGAAATAGCTATTTCTGTGTAGCACCAGCTTCTAGAGTGGTAAGGGTGTGGGGACACCATGGTTGCATCTCCTCCTTTTTTTGGTGACAGGGTGACAGGCCCCACTGTCCTGTCATCCCCTTGTTCCTCCTCCTCCTCTTTCTGGGCTACCATATAAGGTGGACATCTTTGGCAGGAGGGGTTAGCAACAGAGGCTCCGGCAACTTGTATTCAGCTTGCTACTCCTGGTGCCCACTGCCTGAAATGATTACGTCAGCCAGCCTAATGGCAGCACCAGTCCTGCAACTTCCTTCCTGCTCATAGTGTTCCTGGGCTTTATCCAAATTTTTGCTTCTGTTCTACTGGCTCCTAGATTCATCCCTTCTTCAGCCCTCTGTCTCTATTACTTATGTTCATTTTGAGTCCTACCTGTTCCTACCTTGTTTTCCACTTCCTTTAGCCCAGCCTCCCCCAAACTGGCACACTCCAGATGTTTTCAGTTACAGCTCCTGCCATCTCAGACCATCAGCCACGCTTAGTGGTGCTGCTGCGGGACTGTCGTGCAAAACAGCCACAAGACATCAGGCTGGTAAAGGCCATTTTAGCCTTTCTCTTGGCCAGCCTGACTATAAAAATGAGTGCATTAACATTTTATTCACATGAAGGCAGAATTCATTTTCATTAGTATACCTGAACAAAACAATGGAAGAAATGCATAGAAAAAGGGGTTAGAGAACCGTTTGTTCTTTTGTTTTTCAAAGACACCCAGTTTGGGGTTCTAGAGATAAAGGTTGTGAAAGAGGAAGTGATACTATTCATGCTGAGATGCATATAGTAAACTTCTTACAGGTATTGATATAAAAGAACAGAGAGGACTGTTAAGATGACTAAGGTGGAAGCTTAACTGGAAGGAATTTTCAATGAGCTACCTTATTAACATCAAATATATGATAGGGTGGATCACTCTAAAGTGCACGCATTTTGGAAAGTCAGACTTGCATACAAATGAACTCTTAATGAAACAGTCTCAAAAGGCAGACAAAGCTATGCACAGATGTCAACCAAGCCCTTGTTAATATATGCATATAAAGTGAAGGCATCTAATTGCCTTATTTCTCAACTGCTCTTCAACCTGTGCAAACTGAACAACATGGAAGCACTTCTTATACTTCTTTGCTACAAGGCCTGGAATCTGAAGGACCATTGTAAAATAAAGGTTTTGGTGACCATTGCTTGTCTTCCATCTTCCCTCATCCCCAACTGTTTTCGTCCTTAAAAGTATGAGTTGGCACCAAAATTCAGTGAAAGGTAATGTCAAGGCAAATCTGGAAGGTCCTAATGAGGCAAAACTAAAAATAGCCCAGGAACGTCAAGAAAAAAAAGTAAAAAGTACTTTGGAAATTTAACAGATCAACTCTCTTCATTTTCAGGTCACAAAAACCTCATCATCCAGAGGAGAACATTAAGGAAAAACATCAAATTGTGTTACATATGCAGCATATAGTCCACTTTCTCTGTTGTTGTTGTTGTTGTTATTGTTGTTAAAATAAGCAAGACAAGCCAACTCAAGACTACCAGATGGGGGGGGGGTTATTTTTTCTTTCTGACACACACACACACACACACACACACACAGAAGAAAGGGAGCTGCTCATTGCATACTAATGTGTAATTTGACCCTTCCTTTTCCAAACTGAGCAAGCAAGAAGCTGTTTAGAAGCTTGCTTAGTCCATAGTTATCTGCATCCCCTTGCTATCCCATCTTCATTTTCCACTTTCTCGTCACACACTCCACCCTACACCCCACTAAACCCATTATCTTTATGGCCAAGGAGGAAATAATTCTTTGCTGCTATCAATGCTACATAATCTACTGGAGAGTTTATCTATCAGGTACGTATCACTTTTAAACTCCATGAAAGGCAATTGGGGAAAAAAAAGACCAGTTAAATCCCATAGAAGGCGTGCTCATAAACCTAGCAGCAAAGTTTTAGAGGCTTCCCCCTACCTCCAAGATAAAGCCTTGTCCTCAGATTGATTTCACTTATTTATGCATATTTATGCTCTAAGACAAAGCACTGGTAAACACATCTCAGCAATTCAAATTATGATTAAAGACTTCCTTCCCCTGTTGAATCAAAAAGTAAAATCTGAAGTCTTTCTGCCAAATAGGGGAAATTTTTTAAAAAGCTACTTTGTTTATAAGCACATAAGTCATATCTATAGTATATCAATAGTTTAAGGCAATCTAGAAGATTTGTACTTATCACTGTTTAGAACAGGATTGTTACACTGAGTGACTGACAGAGGAATTAAAAGATTTATAGTATCTGAGATGGTGTTAGAAATGTTAATGACCTTCCTTGGTCTTTTCTTCCTTTCCTACACTCCAGCTTTTCCCCAAACTGTGTTACAAAGGTGGTAAGATAATATTTTTAATATTCTGAAGGGATACATAACAATGTCCTTTGCAAAAGAAAAATGTAGCCTATTGGTAAAGAAATACAGTGAAAACTGGAGTAGCACAGAATGTGTGGCTTTTTAGACCCAAATTAACTGGAATAACACATACATATTAGGTTAGGATGAAAAGCAAGCTGAAGTATTTGAAGCCAGACAATATGTGTTATGGGCTGCAGTTAACAGCAGAGAGGTTCTCAAACCTTTGGACTACCTAGACCATGACAGCCACATCACCTATGTTTTGGAAAATTGGTTGGTAAGGAAGCCACTTGTCTTGTATTTCACTTCATTTCATTTTCAATCCCGCTTTTCTCTCATATGAGACCCAAGCTGTCTTACATTACAGGAGAGAATACTCTGCTTGGACTTTCAGTCCAACGCCAGTTTAAATCTAAAGAATTGTAGGATGGGAGAGTAGAAACCTTAAGGTCAACTATCAAAAGCTCCCAGACAAAAGCAGGATAGTGCAGGAGACCACCATGGCATGAGGTAATCATCCTGATGGCTCCCAGAACCACAATTCCTTTATATCCTACTTCTCTATTACTTACACTCAAATAAGTTAGCGTTATGATTAAAAGCTCCAGTAGCATATCACAGGGTATTCTTGGCAAGATGTGTTCAGAGGGGATTTCCCTTTCCCTTCCTCTGAGGCTGAGAGAACGTGACTTGCCCAAGTTCACCCAGTCAGTTTTCATGTCTGAGTGGAGATTTGAACCCTGGTTTCCAGAGCTGAAGTCCAACACTCAAACTACTGCATAATGCTGGCTCACCATAGAACAGATATCTACAGATAAACAAAGCAAGTCATTAATAAAGGCTCACGATTGCTTTTATGATGTATGGCTTCCATCCTGTGTCTACATTTCCTATGGGTAAACTCCTTTGAACTCAGGTGGTTTATTTCTGATTTCACAGATACAACTTGTAACATGCACTGAGATTTTAGAAAATATTTTCAACATGCTCAAATACAACCTTTAACTTTTATTAAATATACAGAAATATACAGAAACAATATTGCAGAGAAGTGTTACCATTAAAACAATAGTCTTGTGCCTTACATCCCATCTCCACTTAGTTCACCTCTCCTGCTAATGGGCTAAATCTATAGTCCCAAGAAGTGGATGGATCATACTGAAACAGAATAGCAGCCTACATTTCTCCTCAGAATACACTGAGCCATATAAGCAGATATGAACAGGAATAAAAAAGTTCTGCTTCAGTTTTGATTAACTGCAGCTTCTCATGTTGTCATTTCTGACAAACCATGGTTAATCTTGGCTATGGTTTCCTAGAAACAAGACAGCTTCATACCGTGTGATGTAGATTCGAGTTGATAGACTCAGACTCAAGTTGGACTTAAGTCACTTCAGTGATTCAACTCAGACTTGAATTGGCCATAAATGACGCACTAACGCAACTTGACTTGAGACTTGCATATTTTTAATGACTGACTTGCTGCCCTTGGTTCAGTAACATAATGCATTCATTCAGAAACCTTAGGACTTTGAACAACGCCTCCATCTCCTTTTGCCTACTGGTCACATGACAATCTGTCTCAAACCTAAAGTGTGGGCCCATTTCTCAGAGGGGAACAGAAAAGAGGTTAGGCAATGGGCTTGAAGCAGGCTTGAGGTCTGCTAAGCAGCCTGTCTCCACTGCATATCAGAGGAGCCTTGTAAACATTTCCTAAGAGCAAAAGACAAGTCTCACCCCAGAGTGCAGGGTACATTTCTCAGAGGAGAACAGCAAATGTGTTAGGCATCGGGCTTGAGAAAGAAGGATCCTTCCTTCTAAAGCTTTTGAATCTTCAGTAATGGGAAGTAAGATAGGATCCTATTCCCTACTTCTGAAGCTGCAGATGGCAAAATTGCAAATGTGGAGAGCCAACTCTGCTTAAATTGTTAAAACTGACTTTATTTCACTCTATTCAATTATTCTGGAATTTTGCTCAGGGTATAAAGTTGGCTTCCAGACTTGACTTGAAAGTATCTTCAAGGACTTGAGACTTGACTTGAGACTTGGAGGTAGAGACTTGAGACTAGACTTGAGACTTGGAGTAAAAGACCTAAATACATCACTGCTGCAAGGTATGAAGTCAGTTTCTTTCCAATGGACAGTAGCTAGGATTGACCAAATCAAATCAAACAAACAGTGGTTAATTGCTGGGCTTATTTTTGTTACTGCTGTGCTTTTAATAGGTTTTAATCTAATTGTCTTTAGAAGTACAATTTGTTTAGTTATGTTTAAGCATAATTTAAGTGGAGCTTTTGTGTTTTTATCTGTATCTTTCTTCTTCTTCTTGTGCACTGCCTTGAGTCACAGCCTTGGGAGAAAGATAGAATATAAATGGACTAAATAAGTAAAAAGACAAATTGTGTTACTTTTTACTAGCTCATCTGACATCAGTTTCCCAAGTGATCCATACATTTCAACTTTTCCCACAGTATATAGAAAGTCTTCTTGACCACTTTTCAGTCTATACTCTTTAACAAGAAGTGGAGAATACTTAAAGTCACTGCCTACTAATCTCATATAAATATAATAGCAGTTATTGTAAGACTGGAGTGTCACAACAGTGGTTTTCTGTTCTTGCCCTTAAACAAGAAATCATGAAATTATGGTTTTAGGTTATAATTTTTTGGGGGGAAATGCTAGTAATAATTGTCTAAGATGAATAATTTAGGCAAGCTTACTTTGGCAATGGAATAAGGAAGAGGGGAAACAGATGAGAAAAGCACTTGGGAATCTTGAAATGACAAAGTCACTGTGAAGCTAAAAGATGCTGGAATGCCTTCTAACACACTTTCCCTGACATTTCCACACAATAAAATATAAGGGTCAGTGCTACTGAAACAAATAGAGGCAGTTCCACTCATCTGGACTTATGAAAGCAAGTGACCCAACCAATTATTGCCGTTTTAGGCCCTTTTTGTCCTTAATATCCAGATGCAGCAGCCTTTTAAATTTTTATTTTGAAGAAATGACTGCGGCCACCTTGCTTGCATTTTCCTTTTCTTTGGCATTTTCACTTCATAAAAGCTGCAGTCAATGTGTTTTTGTGTGCGGTTGGAAGGGAGCGACATTTCCAGCGGTGGTCTCGTCCACAGCCTACATTGGTGGCTCAAGTAGTCTCAGGATTAGGTCTTTGTGTGCCATGAAAGGATATGAAAAGTCAGTTATTTAAACTCAGTCAAGCTGTTGATTTTGGGGAGGAAAAAAGGGGTTTTCAATTCAGCTTGCTTCAATAAATCACTGGTCTTCCCCCACCTCACCCCGCTCCCGCCTTCCAAGGGCAGCTGCAGATAGCACACAATGTCACCCCAGAAACAAAGCAAAGTCTTGAGGTGGGCTTTTTAAAAAATGCAACATTTGAGAGAGGGGGAAAACCCCAGAAATTAAAGTTAATGAAGATAATATTTTCAAATGTTCTTAAAATTCCTTTGGTTTAGAAGCCTGCTGAATGATAGGAAGGTGCGTAATGGGAACAATCAAATGCCTTTTGTGTTACAATAAATAAAATATAAAAAATATGATATTACATTTCTTATTAATATGCAATAGCTGAAAAGTGGAATTGAACAAAACAAAGGATTCGGATTCTGGATAATAATGAGATAATATTGTGAGATAATATTGTTCATAGTTGCTATGTAGAATCAAAACGAACACTTTTTAAACAGCCAAGATGCCATATATCCAATCCTTTTGATCAAGTTAGAGATGGAGGTTTTAAGTAGGAATTAAAATTGCACTGGTCACCATGTGGATCCTTCTTCCAAGTAAAGGTGTACCAAACTGCTTTGCGCATCTAAATATTTGGAAGATAGCGTCTTCCTGAACATAAAATGAATAACAGCGTTTTACAGACACAATTCTGTCTGCATTCTGAAAAGAAATCTCAAAGAAAAGAAATTACTTGAAGACATCACACTCAGTGAGGTACACACTTACACAGGAGTAAACCTCACTGGATGGAATATATCTCTGAGTAAATAGGTACAGGATAAGTACTTAAATAAAGTGTTGGGTTATTCTAATGAAAAGAGGGGGGAAGGGAAGGAAATAAACATTTTTTACTGTACATAAAACTGGCTAGATTAATTATATTAATTGTCATAGAAATAAAAGGCATGGCAATGTGTTGTTGTTTTTTAAATGGGTCTCTTAGAGCTTTTTTTTAATACCATATTTTAAATCCCAAAGGTTTAAAAGTAACCATATCGTATTTAATGGAGCGGGGGTGTTCATCCCTTACTTGTCTTGATGTCTCCCAAGGCATGGATAGGTCAGGTTTATTTGTGCAGAACTGAAAAATGCTAGTGCTAAGAAAGAGGGCGGGGGGAACTGGAATGTTTCTAAATGACCCCACGACAACTTGGAAAATGGACCACTTCTTCAATGCAAATCCTCTCAAGAAAAGCTTCTGCACACAAAGTGAGAGGAACCAGTTACTGCATTGTTTATCGAGTTTCACTTGATTCCTCCTGACAACCATTTGAACAATGACTGTTGGGAAATGTCCCTCAAAGAATCAACAACAATGGTAGAGGCTCAGGGCTTTTATACTTAGTTAATACTGATTTCTTTCTCTTTTTTAAGAAGGGAGAAAATATTTCTTCCTGAAGGGATTAGAGGATGTCTTATAAAAGACACCTGCAAACAAAACAAATGACAAAAGATCTTTATCATATTCAATAACAGTTATCCTTTGTAGAAAGCTGGGTTTCTCCAGACATAAATAAACCAGCAACACATTACAATTCCACTGGAAATACCTCACTTGAATCGGCACTCCAGTAAACAACAGAGGTAAAATATAAGGAAGTGGATAACAAATAGAAAAACTAGTGCGGCTGCATAACTAGAGCAACAACAACCAGCACTTTGTCACACATCTGAAAATATCTGGATAGCATGGAAAACTGAATAAGACCAAGGGCCTTTCTGCACTGCACTGTTATAGTGCTATTATTCCACTTCCAACATCCTATGGAATCCTGGACTTTGCAGTTTAAGGAGAGGCATTTAGAATTCTCAGCCAGAGAGCTTTTTGGCCTCAGTAAACTACAACCCCCGGAATTCCACAAGATGGTGAAAGTGGAAAAACAGCACTATAACAGTGTAGATACATAGAATGAGAAATACATACATACATACATATGCCAATAACACGCTCCTCGCTGACAGGGACCCTAAGACTTTAAAGGTGGCCTTTATAACCTTAGCCTAATGAACTACGTGTGCCAACTCGGTGAGCTCCTCTACGCCAATTCTTTTGGCTCAGAACAGAAAAGGAGCCTTTTGTACAGCATCAGCCATAGTGGCCAGCAAACAGAATGAAGGGCTCTGGAAGGACCAAACCTGTAAATGAAGTTGAAAAAGAACCCTGGTTAGCAGATGTAATCTTAACCATGGTTAAAACATTGAAGGAAAGGAGAAGGAAATCTGGGTTGGAGAGAGGAGTGTGCTGCAGTGTAAAACACATAATTTCTACAGTCCCCAATTTCTTAATCATGAAGGAGAAACTGGGAACACTGAGCTGGAATCAGCCAGCATCATGTTTACAGTAGACTCACTGAAATCAATGGGAAGACTTTATCCACTTTCAGAGCAGTCATATGCAAGACAGGAAAAAAACAACACTGTTCTCAAGAAAAAACAGGGTTACGTCCTGCTTAACAGAGTAAAGGATATCCCTGTCACCACTGCAGAAAGCCACTGTCTGGTCTTAACCCAAAAAAAAAAAAAAAAAGTGTTTGAATTTCATGCTCCCTTGGCATACACACCTGTTTTCCAGAACTGCTGTAACAACTTACTAGGTTGTAAATCTTGTATGAGATGTTTGTTAGATAGCTAACTATGCCCAACAAGCTTTCACATGTCCAAACATACCAAATTTGTACAACTGTCCAAGCCAAACCTTAGAACAGAAATAAAGTGACCAATATATTCTGCTTAGCAGTTTTTAGATTTTCTTTCCAGGGTAGATTTTCTTGTATGTTTCAATATGTCTCTGTGTTTAAAAGCTTAACATATTGTGTTGGGATAGGGGACATTTAAACAGAAAAAGAGCTTATAAAACAGATAAAAAATGACTGCTTTCCTTAAAATCTCTCAGACTGCAGAGCCTTTTCCTACAGAGAAGCAGGGAGAAAATCACCAGGAAACTTCAGAGTCCTCCTCCCACTACTGTCAAGATTTGTTTTCCTTTTCAAAAACAGAAAGAAAAGAGAAAGATGGGTCCCAAAAGATTGCTATATCAATTTTCTTCACATTAGAAGTAATAGGAAATACAGAATACTTTAAGAACTAAGTAAACAATGTTGTTTTAAAAAAGAATGCAATTAACTATTCCATCTGCTTTCTGAATGTGTTGCCTGTTACTGGAAAAGGTGAGCAACTAGCCAATATTGTACATTAAACGCTAAAGGTGGAAATTGATGATGAAAAGATCATGGAGCACTGGGAGCAATGTCAGTCAAATGCCTGTCTTCCAGTTTGACTGTCAATACTGAAGTTCAGTGTGACAAACTTCGTTAACACACTGAGCATTTGTGCATTTCCTCCTTTCCTTTCTCCTTTGAATCTACTGAGCCTAAGATGATTGATAACATCTGAAGCCATTTTCTTTTGCCTTCACCATGTTTGGAAAAGTGTAGAGCCTATTCTTGACTTAAACAGTTCCTGAGAAGTGCTGATAAAAATTAATGTCATAAGTTCATCCCTTGATCAAACAGGGCTCCTCTCTGCACATGGTCCCCCTAACTACTATACTGATGGATATTACTGCAGTTGTAAGAACGAGTGACTAGTGAGTGATATTCTCTTTCTGGGTTAAATACTTAATCGGGTGGTGACCATTCAGTTCAGTTCAGGCATTTTTGGCCAAGGCTAATTACCCACTTTTGGTCCATTTTCACCACACTTTCTGTCAAAGAGGAGACAGAGACAGTATAAGTCAATTCCTTCTCCTGACTTCTTGGCCAAAGGATAGGTTAAAAACTAATTTTAAAAAAATCTGATTTTTCTGAAATTTAAATGAGTTTTTATTTTTTTAAAAAGTTATAAATACCATAAATTAAATGTAAACTTTCTCTCTTGACTCTCTTTCCCAGTATAACCCAACTTTTACCACTGGGTGCATTTTATAATTGTTTAAGAACAAAACAATCCAATACCTAATTCCACATCCCCACCAATCCACCCTGCCTCAATATTTCTGGAAAATTTACATGTCAATGTGCATACAGCTAAACCTACAATTCTAGCTGTATGTGTCTTAATTCACTTGCAGTTAACTAATTGATGGATGCATACATGTAAATGAATGATAAGCAAAAAGGTTTCCATCAAAAGATATATTTTCTGTCATCCTCTGGCTAGCAGTGGTCATGTGAGATTCCTCACTGCCTGAGGCAAAAGGATATACACAGGCCTTCCCTCACTACTGTCCCCGTCCTCCCTCTTAAAGTCCCTCTCTGAAGGATCCGTCCTCAGAGCTAGGCAGTGTAGGTGAGGTGGCCATGAAGAGTACCTGAAGTAGTGCAACGGTTTCTTGGGCTCTTTTCTTAAAATGCCTTGCTGTGAAGAATGGGGCGGGGTACTTGTCCTAGTGAGCTCCAGAGATTCCTTCAGCCTAATGCCTCCCTCTGAAGTCTTCAGAGCAAGGTATCAGCAAGTGGTAGAATTGGATGCACAGCCTTCCTAGAAATAAGGAGTGCAACATCCCCTGCCCTTCATGATCTCCTGAGACAAAGGTTTCACCCTGCTTCATAGGAGGGCGGCCCTCTTGGTGAAATTGCCTCTAGCAGGTGAACTACCAGAATCTCAGCCTGCCATTTTTTCTAGGAATTCTATTGTTATGTGTGTCCTGCACGAACCGCTTACTCAGAGGAAAGGAATAGGGACTGTGTGAATATTCAGAAGCAGCTTCTTTTATTAATTCTTCAGAGACTCCAAATTCTCTCCAGGCTACATGCTCTTCCTGCTCACTTAGGTACTAGTGCTCTGAACTGCCCTGGGAAGTTACAGAAAGTGTGTGATTTTACACACTCTTTGATTTCCAACCCCCAAATAGTCTGAGCCCAAGGAGGCAAGCATACTGGACAACAGGAGGGACATCATAAATCAGAAGATTGGCAATGGACACAATCTATTCTATACACAACACAACCTATCCTATAACACTTGTGCTGTGGCATCCCACAGGCAGCAATCTCATCTCACACAGTCTTTAGTATCCAAATGAAACCAGGGAACAAGTTCATCCAGGGATATGAAGTGAGGCGTCATCACTATGCTGCTCTACATCTCTTTCTCACCTGATTCAGGTGAGGCAGTAGAAATGCTAATCGGTGTCTGGAATCAGTAATGGACTCCATGAGGACTAATAAAGCAGAAACTCAGTCCTGTCAAGACAAAGCTACTGTTGGTGGGTGGCCTGTCTTCCCAGGGAGGTAATTTTGCATTGTTGTAGGTGCAGTTACACTCTCTCTAAAGGAGCAGGTTACAGTCAGAGAATTTTAGATCAAGCTGCATTATTGGAGGCCAAAATAGCCTCCTTTCACAAACAAAGGCTGGTACCCTAGGCGTCATTCCTGGGCACAACAAACCTGGCTAGTATCACTACATTCCGGACACCTCCAAATTAAATACTCCTGGAATGGACTGTAGTTAGGGGAGTCTTTGAAGACAGCTCAGAAAGTGGCAATGCAGTTCACAAAGCAGCTAGAAGCTAACTGGGATCATGCAAAGGGGCCACTGCCTCATCTTCTGGCTTACTTCCACTCACAATTTAAATGGTCAACGTTTATCTTTAAAACTCTTATACAAACTGGAACCTGGGTACTTGGTGATGGAGACTGCATGCAGGGGTTAGAGATCCTGATTAAGGAGCAAACACACCAATGGCTTGGAGAAACAAACTAAAGGCTTATAAGAATTCCATTCTAAAATAGGAAAGTTATTCCGGGGTCTAATCTAATCTAGTTTTATTCTAGGGAAGAGCTGAGAGAGAAAGCGGTAAGAGGAGAAGAGGTAGAAAAATCTTCTCTAAGAGTATTGGTTTACATCATAGAGGAGTCAGAATAGGCAGAGCAAGAAGGGAGGACACTTTGGGTCACTCCTACTATCTGGCCCTCTTACTACTGCCCCACTCTGAGTCATTCTTGGCTCCTCAGTGCTAAGTGCTGTTGCACTTCTAACACCTGGAAGACTGGCTTTCCCCCACTTGAGCCTGTCCATAGCCCCCTGTGATAACCTGTGAAGGCTAAAATAAAGCAGATAGGGAACAGGTGCGAGGCATATTTCTGTCGCTTGTGGGAAATGAGCTTTGTCTGGCATCTACTCAGAAGCATTTTATTGCTGGGCAAATACTTTTCTATTCATACAACTGTTTTTAAGTCTTGAGTTTTTTATGCTGTTTTTACCCGCTCTTTGTGGAGTCAATTGATAGTTTATTATGAATACTATTCATTAGTGGCTTTAAATTCTCAGCCAGTTTACCAATAGGCCAGGCTGGCTGGAGACATTCAGAAAGAAGGAGTAACTTTTCCAAGCTTTGAACCAGCCTTAGGGGGAAACGCTTTGCCTGAATGTTTGCCAAACCCCTTCCCGCATGTTCTGCAGGCCACTATGCCACATCTCATCCTCTTCTAGACCATTCCTTCAACCTTCTAAACCACCTTACAGGGAAAGAAAGGAGGAGGATGTCTAAATAAAAACATGGGTGCCCCATTTTATGCAAACAGGAACTCTCTCTACTACGGCAAACCTAACCCTGGATACAAACATGTGTTTCACTGCATTTTCTGCAAACCATCCTGTAAATTCCTGTGGCTTAAGGATAAAACACAAATTCTTTAACAAAAAAAAAAAGCTCCATGTTGACAGCAGTTTGCAGAGGTCACCAATTAATTAACGTGATTCTTTCCATTTTTTTAAAAAATGGAAGTATATTTATTAAGGAGATAATATAAATCAACAGGCATCAGTAAGGTGCCTGTTTCATATATGAGGCGAACTATGCAACAGATAGTGCCAGCACGGTGTAGTGAGCCTGAGCGCTGGACTATGACCAGGGTTCAATTCACCACTCAGTCATGGAAACCCAGTGGATGACTTTGAGCACGTCACACACTCTCAATCATAGAAAACCTGGTGATAGGATCACTTTAGGATCACCACAAGTCAGAAACAACTTGAAGGTACAGATCAACAATGTGACAGATGGGGTAGAACAAAGTTTGAACCACCATCCCCATAATTTTTCAGCTCCCCTCTCTGCAGATGCTGGGGTTTGTAGTCCCCAAAAAGTACTTCTCTACCATACAAGAAAGGCGCACTTCCTCAGGTATAGCAGAAAGCAGTGTGGATCTACAGGACAATCCTGAGACAAGAGGGAACTCCTCCCTTCCAAAATGCCCTTAAATAATCTACGAAATGTGTTACTGCGCTTTTGTTTCCTACATAGCTTCCTGCAAAAGGTGCTAATCTGTCACCACTTCCCTGACACTAACATCTTTTGTAAATAGACAACTCTCTCTGTCTCTCTTTTTGTATTTCTAACAACTTTTCCCTTTTGTTCTCATTACAGCTATTATTTTCAGCCCTATTATTGCTAATCTCTTCTTTGTAAATAGCCACACCTGTTTTAATCCCAAACAGTGTGGTAAACATTGACTTCTTTGAGGAAGTACATGCATAATTAGGTTAATCAGTACTATCTTTTCATGTGAGCTGATTGTTTCTTTACTGTGGACATATTTCATAACACTGCAGCAAGCTTGCCAAATGGCTTGAAGGCAAACTAGGTGCAATTTAACCAAATGTGTAAGCTGTGAAACTTTAACATAAAGGTAAGCTGCAGGGAGCCACTCCTACCCACCACTTATTACTCATTTCTCTCCCTCCCCCTCCCCCCAATACACCACACTCCCTATTTTTGACTACACCCTTTTTAAACAAGTCCTTTCAATAAACCCAAAGCAGATGCCGTCAAAGTAGCAAAACACACATCACCAGATCTTCGATCCCAAAAGCTCACTATAACACCAGTTTCCACCAATTTGTGATTACCTGTACGAAGTCCAGAAATGTTAATGGAAGCAAGTCATCCAGATGGCCAATATCTTTGGAGAAGCGGTTTAGAATTCTTCCTGTTAAAAGAAAAAGAAATAGTAGCATGATGTGAGAGAAATGTTGAGATTTTATCACTGGTGTGGTTTTGTTCCTCAGTTTAAAAGAAAAGAAAAAGAAACATACAATGCAAACCAAGAGATATTTACTTGGATGTCAGCCTTGTTCTGTTCAGCTGGGCTTCCTCTCAATGAAGTGTGCATAAGATTTCAAAAACTGGGCTATGACCAAAGCTGTGAGTGGCCTGCCAAGGCTCCTTTTGAGGCCAACAAGGGCCCTCGTCTCCAACAATGACTTCAGCAAATTCCAGCACAGATGTGAGGGAAGAATCTCCCTTTCCCTCTGCAACCTCCCTCCCCAGCACCCCAAAATTCTGTTCAGGAAGGCTAGGAAACCCACTGGAGCTTTTAGGGGTAAGGGAAGGGAATTCTGTGATATGCACAGGCCTCACATTTTGTTCTCAGCACAACAACTATTGATACGAAAAGAAAGTAACTGCCATTTCCAGCTAAAACTTAATTAAATAAGTTTTGCCCCATAGAATAAACTGTTGACTACTACAGAATGCTACGTTTCTTGATTCTTTCTTGAGCAACAGCAGAAAAACAGAAAGTAAAAGTAGTATCTCTGCCTTTATTATGAGACAAATATAACCATAAGGATCTAGGTACCAGGATATAGGGTCCGGTAATTCTGAAGACTTTCAGATCTCAGCAAATGAAAGGCAACAAGGTGTTCAGCTTAGACGTTAATTGAAGGTAATGTATTTTGAAAGTATTTTTGTTAACATTTTGTTGATGCAACAAATCCATCATACAATGCTGATCTTACCGATCTGTCATCAGTGAAATAGCTTCACTTCTACTTTCTTAAGTTCTAACTTCAGGGGAGGAGCAACGCAAGCCAGGGTCCATATATATATTCAAAGCCATTTTTCTGTCCTGTAAAACTCTCACTGCTCCATATATTGCTGGCACGTCAGGGGAAAAAAGGCATTTCCATTCTGAAACAAGGAATGGGCACTTTCTTTTAAAAAAGAATCACACCCCCAGAATCCTTTGGGAAACAGATTCCTCCTTTTAAATATGGGGCGTGCTCCCAAGCGCACCTTGTTTTGACTTGGAATTTAATTAGAGAAATCAGACATTTTTTCTCTCCTACTTCTGATTGATGCTGCAGTACCGTATTTCAATAAAGTGTGGTGGGGTGCAGCTCACCACAGAATCCAGGGATTTACAAAATGGTATTACTTTTTAGCTCTAGCACTCACACAGTAGAAGGCTGTACAAAGCTAGCTAAAATCTTCTCTAAACCACATTTTGAAATGTTTGCTATGAAAGCCTAACAGTAGACAGTATGGCTAAATGACAACTTCAGGTAAGTCCCACTAGTACATCTATGTTCAAAATGTGTGCCATGAGAGATGAACCTGGAGTCTGGTCCTGGTGCTCAGTCTCAGGTGATCCAAAATCAGCAGTTTCCAAACTGCAGCCTAAACTGTAGCCTAGTTTAGAATAGCTTAACACTGTCCATCATCATGTTCTTCAAGGAGAATGGCTGGGATGGTTGAGCATAGCACATCATGTTATTTCTACCCTCACCTTACTTCTACCTTATACTGGACAGCAAAAAGAGTAAAGTGGGTCACACATATTTTTTTAAAATTTTTCCATTAAATGGAAAAGGTGAAGTATCAGTCAGTGCAGGATTAAGCTTATTCAGCCACTTATTGAAATGTCATTTTTAAATATTAAAACTCAGCTGAAGACATGTTTCTGACAGTGAAGTTGGGTGAGAAAAACAGCACTGAAAACAGCTGCCCCACTTTTAGTATTATCAACATTTTTTTAAAGAAAAGAGTAACTTCCTGAGTTTTTGTTCTCCAAAAATCTAAATAATGTAACAGAAGTGGACACTATTTCATACACAGATCCTAAATATTATTAAGTATTCCAGTAAAAACAAATCTCAAACGTCTAATTCTGAATAGGCCTTCCCGCTCAGAAAACTCCAGCAATACCTGACAAATTACTTCAATCTTGCTCAGCTGAAAAAAAAAAAATCTGCTTATTCTGTCTCTGTTTCTTTCTCCTATTTCCATTCAGTCAACTTAAATTTTCCTAAGTTAGGGGAGACTTGTATTCTAAAGCACTGGGTTCTCAATCTTTGGCGCTTCAAAATCTCTGATCATTAATCCCTCTTGCTGGGGCTTCTGCAAGCTGAAATTTAAAAACATCTGGAAGATGAAAGGTTGAGAACTATCATGCGCACAATTTATATAACTAATAATAAATATGAATTTGAAACATAATGTGTAGTTTATTGAATGCCCCCTCTAATTTTTTTTTCAAATTTCAATTTTTTTTCAAAATCTATTTTATATAACATGTAAAACTCACAGATGATACATTTATTAAACAAAACTTTTAAAGTTAAATAAACATGCTGAATCAGATCTCTCGTCAATTTCAGACACTGAAAAAAGAAGTCAAATTTAAAATGTAAAAACCTGGTATCACTGGTTTCTAATGACAACATAAATATCCCAAAGCTGATTTTTACTCCTAAGATTGCTGTCAAGTATTTGTTACCATTGCTGTATGCCTTCAAGCTGTTTCCAATTTATGGTGACTCTTTCCAATTTATGGCACTTTATGATAAATTTTTGGAAAGGCCCTTTCTCATTCATCTCACACACAAAAAAACTCTTCTCTTGATTTTCTTTTCTCCCATCTTTATAACCTCATCTCATTACGCTTCCACTTTCTTTACCTTGGTGATTCCCATATTGATCCCAGTAAAGGCTTAGGTTTAAGAGCATCAAAATTCCTGGGAAAGACTGAGGAGCCTTTATGCAGTGTCCTGTGCAGAACACAGGAGAACCATATACGTGCAAAGAAGATCGCTCCCCCCAATTGTAAGCCACCCTTACTTTTCATCAAAACACTGTAAATCCCCAGCCCAGAAAAAAAGTGAGGAATTCTGCAAAACTCCAGAAGAACTCAGCTTGTGGGTAAAGAACCAACAAGATCTTTAGCACTGCAGTTAATTTTAGTAATTAAAAACTTAATTCTGAAGAAACGTTCATGCTGAAATTCCAACCTAGGTCAATCGCTTTTCTTTAAAAAATCAAATTAGGTTGCCTCTTTTGAAATTTTCAACTTCTTAACTTATTTTAAGTCAGTCAAGTCAGCTGCTTATCATTGCCACAGAAAGCAGAATGCATGAGTGCTCACACACATATGGCAAGACATTATGGATGACCTGGCAATATGAGCACTCGGATAAGTGATCACCTGTATTTGCTCTTTGTACAAATGAAAGCTGAAGTATGGATTTTTTTTTTAAATAGCAGAAACCATGATTGGTTGTTTTGGTATACCTTATTTTGGTTGATGAAATTCTGAGGTATGGCATGACAGGCATGCAGTCCCCATTGTTTGTCCTGATCATTCCTTTGGAATGATTTATTGAAAGCTTCTTTCTCAAAGACAGAATTCATGAGAATTGGCTAAACTCTCTGAAAGGATGTGAAAAGCATCTTCAGTTCTTGCATCATGGCTGTAATTCTATGATGCCTTTATGGGAGAGACTTTCTACACTCATAAGCGCTTAGAGAAGGGGAAGTTTAAAACTAGCAAAAGCCAGTAAATCTGATATTGACTCATATGCTTATCTATCATCTTAAAATATTCATTCAAAGTTGTCCAAGCCATGTTTTGTCCACCTCTGTGCTAACATTTGTTGATATATACAAGTATTTATCTCTCCTCCTGTATGCTTACTTTAAGGCATCTTGTGTCTGAGCTTTAGAAAAAGGAGAGGCATAAATTGTAAACAAATAAATGTTGATTGTATGTAGCCTGGACTCATGTTTCTCATTTTTATATTTTCCTTTTGTCCACATAATTTTATCTTCTCACACTTTGTAGACTTCTCTACCTAATGTAGACACATTTCAAGCAGCTTCTGGAATGATTCCAGAATGTGCTCATGATACGCAGGGAGGGCTATGGAATCTGAATTAAGTCCTGCAATGTAGCTATAGGGAAGAGAGGCATAATAATGTAATCCTTCTCCCCGCACCACGAAATTTTGGTTCAGTTCCTAAATTTATAGTATTGTATTACTAGTATTAACAATGCATTATATATTAAAACTTAAGATGAGCTTTCCAGTAACACAGTTTAGGCAATCAAGACAAAGGGACAGGGAAAGCTCCCAAGGTAACGCAAACATAGCCATACATGAGTTTGAGGTATTTACCATTTTCAATCTCTTACTCTCTACAATTCTAGAAATGTGAAGACTGAAAGAAAAATTCATTTGGGAAGGGAAAAAGCCTCCATTCTGCCCCTTGCCCTGTAGCTGCACCCCTGGTTAGACGTATCTTCTTTACCGTGCATTGATGACACCCTAGGCTTCGAGATTGCTTGCTCAACTCGTATGAGATTAGAAAGTTGGGTTAAAAGGCTAGGAAACTACGAAAAACCAGTCTACATGAATAAGCCACTTTATATCCATTTGATGGTTTCCTTTGATCTCTTTGTCCCATCCAGTTCCTATTTCTCTGCTAAATGAGATTAGGACTGATTGTCTTAATTACATTTCATAACCTGCCCTGTGTCCACTGGCACAGTAATTAAAATTCACTGGGGACAAGATGCCTTCAAATAAATGCTCTTCTGTATTTGTGCTCCTTATTGGTTTAGGATGGTTGAATGTGAGTGAACCACTTTTATATGAAAGATTGCCTCTCTTCTGGCAGTTTCCTGACAGTGAAAGAAGAGCAACCAACTGCATTTTCAAACTGTGAGATGCCTGGATCCCATATTAGGAGAAAGGCAGAACATAAATGGGGAAAAAAAAGTAATCAGATAAACTCAAAGTGTAAGAAAATCTTTAAGATAAGACAACAATGTCTGGAATCCTGCTGGTTAATACCAATTTCAATAAATCCATTGAATGAATGGCTGAATGGTGAGCTAAGTTCTTTCTGGTTTTCGAAGCCACAAAGTGTTTTATAGGGCAGAACCAGCAACCCTCTGAACTGTGCCATGAACCAACTGTATGCCCATGAAAATATTATAAAGACATACAAGATATGTTCTAATGAAAAAGCTTGGGACAGCAACCCACTAGCTGTATCTTGACCATGTGGGACATTATCTGGGTATGAATAACTGTGTCATATCCTTATTGTTGTTGCTATTGTTGTAGTTGTTAAGTGCCTTCAAGTTGTTTTGGATTTAAACAGACTACTTTTCAAAATATTCCAATGGTTTCAGGGTGTTGCTATTTGTGATACAGACGTGTAGAGCTCTCCATTGCACAGGTCTTTGGATTCAGGCCAGTTTCTCTAAGCTACATAGGATCCCCACACATTATGAACTGCTGAAATGTCATGAACTCTGGAAAAACTTTGCTTCACATCAATGAATCATAGTTGCTCACTCAAATTGTAGAAACCAACTGCGGTTACTCTCAACTACTTGAGAATTCAGTTTCACTTTGTAATTTGGATACAGGGCCTAGGGCACTAGAGGGTAGACACAACTTGGTAATGAAACTGTTCACAAAAACTATGTCACAAAGCAATTTTTCTCTTTGAAGTCTATCCTGAGAGCATCTCTGGCTTTGTCTCAGTTTCTCACAAGTTCCCAGCTTATTCTCCAAAAGGTTACTTAAGGAGTTTTTTGAAGAGAAATTTTTGTTAAACACTTTAGATGCCTGTAATACATCTCTCTCCACAAACTTCTGGAACATTTGGAATAAATAAGGTTTATGAGATAAGCACAGTAAAAGCTGTGTCTTGGCTTTATAACCCTGAACAAAACACACACAAGTGTTGCATCAAGTGATGTCTAAAGTTATGACAACTGCCAACGAGTGCCAGAATAATATAATTTCATTTCAGAGCCAAGCTGGTATCAACCTAGCCAATAGCTACAGTAATCATTCCACAAGGAAGACTATTTGTATGCAATATTCACATTTTAAAATAACTACTTAGTTCTCATGGGTAATCAAGTTGCTAATCAACTCCAACAAACTGTAGCTTTGGTCCCTGCCTTGCGATGTTCCGTTAAGTAATGCAGTATTCTAAAAAAGAGCATTTTGCCAGAGCATCTAGTGGGGGATGGATTTGCTTAAAAACCAAGTAAACAGAAAAAATTCAGCTTTAAAAAATTAATATAATGATACTACGTAGAGAGAAAAAAACAACCAGTGAAAGCATCCTTTAATCTGACTGATTCACTTGCTAATTCTGGATAACAACACATTGGAAGCATGTAACAGGAAAAGAATCAGTACATGAATATAATTAAGAAGATGAAATCAGTGGGGATTCAGAGAGATATCTCTTGGAAAACTGTGTCCTAGAGAAAGGTAACAAATATCGAAAGGATTTCAGACAAAGATCTCAAGAGAACACTTGGTAAACTCAAAGGAAATAATGAAGACTGTGCAAAGATTCCAAAGAACAGGCCAACAGGACGCAGAAAGAAACACCCAGTTTCCTTCTCCCAGTCACAGGTCCTTGGACTATATCAAATGTTAACATGGAGGACTCTCAGCATCCCCCTTGGCCCATCTGAAGGAACCCTTCATGGAGCTGCAGTATAGATCTCAGATAGCCATGGAACACTAACCATATCTGTTAGAACGTTGAAATGTTGTGGGAGGAAAACTAGTCCCTTCCTTCCTTCCTTCCTTCCTTCCTTCCTTCCTTCCTTCCTTCCTTTCTTTCTTTCCTTCCTTCCTTCCTTCCTTCCTTCCTTCCTTCCTTCCTTCCTTCCTTCCTTCTTTCTTTGTGTAAAACATTGGTATCTCCATCCTGCCTATGTCTGTATTTTACCAAAGAATGAAATGTCTGCCTCTCACCATAAAATAACTGACATGTACTGAACAGAGTAGAATTTGGACCAGGGAAGCTCTCTGTTCAACACTAAGACAGTCACCCTTCCTCATCCCAACTTTTGCTTCATGGAGTGTTCCAACTCACACACACAACCACTGAGTTTTTTTGACAAAAGGTGGATAAAAGCGTGTCTGTCACAAACTATATGAACCAGATAAAACTACATCACAATCAGAGATTTCTCAGCTCAACACAAAAACTTGTCATGGAACAGAAAGTGATCTCACTTGGTGCACACATAAAGAGTGCATGCATTTCAATGGTTGGGATATGAGAAATTCCAAAAAAGAGAGTCAGGGTTAGGGAATACCATCTCCTATTTATTATTCTCTCCATTTTCATGATAAGACAACCTCACTAATTAAATACATATATGTTACTGGCAACATCATACGTGGATCCTGCCATGTATGCTATTATACATTTCTATCAACACTGAAGCTGTAGGAGACAAATAGATGTGTACAGAGGCCATCCTGTCACCTATCTTCCAAAAATGCACTCTGGCTTCTGCCTTTTTACTAAAACGGTTCACAAAGGAGTATTACTTGTGATGCAAACAGAGGAGTGCTTATTGTGGAGCCATGAGGCTTAGTAACGTATTTTTAAGAGATATAAAACTAAAGGATGTGATCCTGAAAAATACTTACTTCTTCATTATGCTACAGAGTTTTTGTTTGTTTTTTAAATACCTAGTTCTGTTCTCTATTGCTCACAAAAAGAAAATTAAAGTTCCTAGATTTGTAGTAGGACACATTTTCAAAGAAAACAAGGAGGATTGATACAAAAGATGTACAGTCCTTATTTTTCAAATTCTCACCACTTTCATATAATATACATCAGCTTCCATAAGAGATGCATTAGTTCTAGATTTCTGTGGATGCTATTGAATTAAATAACATAATCAGAATGCACACATTGTACTTAAGATTTCTTCTGAGGTAATTAAATAACTATCCAATGCCAATTAATCATAGTTAAATAAGGGTCTGTCAGCAAAGTGCTATGTACACATTTGGGACTATGTTACAGTCAAATACTTGGCAGTATCTAAGTTAAACAATGATTCATTAAACCTCCCTCTCTATACAATGGTTAGGCCAAACTTGAAGTGAAAAATCAAGTCTTTTATTCTCCATGAAAGAGACATCAAACCTCAGTGTGCGATATTCTTTTCTTACCAAGTCTGTAAACTGCTTTAATTGCATGAATCAGAATGTGCTCAGGTGCCTCCATATCCATTCTTGCTTATGCAGGTGTTTGTTGACACTCTAGAGTGGATGATCAAACCTTTTCTTCCAAACAGTGAGAAACACCCTTGATAGAAATGTTATTACCTGGCTTTTACTGCTTTTATCCTCAATCCCCACATAGCCAAGAAGGGGTGAGGCCTCTATCTACATCAACCCTCTCTGAAGACCACCTAAAGCACTAGCTTAAATACCAATAATTTATCCATTTCAGAAAGGATATTCAGGCTCCCCTGTGAAAGAGTCCAAGGAAACCAGCATTTAAAACTTGAGTGCCAAAGAGCTTAAAAGGATAAGTTGTTCAGTAAGCAAGACCAAGTTCAAGTTATGACAATCATATTTCTATCCAACAAACCATGTTTTGTTGTAGCGGAATGAGCCATCTTATTCAAATGCTTCTCCTGCCTCTCTGGCCTTTACATTATAGTTCAGCTTAACACAAATCTTCCTTGCCTCTAAAAACCTCAGTATATCAAAAGGTCAGAATGAGAAATTGGTTTAAACACTCCTTCTCCCATCCCAGGTAAACAGCATGAGCAAAGAATTGTATGGAAGAAGGACCCAAAGGTTTCCACTCAGCAGGACAAGGAACCTGTTTCCACATATACTATTGTATTAAAACATGCCTATAAGATAGGGATTATGGAGCACATTTAACTATACACTGTTATTGTTGCTGAAAGATACTCCAAACTTTAAAATATTAAGTACACAAGTGGGTGTGGGAGAAGCCTCTTTCTTTATGCTTGATAATGTTTTAAGAGGATAGCAGTTACCTCCTGTCCCTGCTAAACTATGACAGAAACTCAGGGGAAAAGGAAGGGGGATCACTCTGTAACAAAACATTCTTATTGCAACTGTAAGCATTTTCCAGTTTATCAAAGCAGTGACAAATAAGTGAATTTGCCCATATCAAATGCTGACAGAAAACACACCCTGCAGCAAGACTAGTGAAGTTCAACGCAGTACAATCGTTAAATCATCAAAACCATTAAAATTGGGTTACAAGCTCTGAAAGAAACCATGTTTCTCAAATAAAAAAAAATCTGGAGAGAGCTGAAAATATTTATATATGTATATATCTTAAATTGTTGACAATTACTGATCTCTTCTGGCTTCCCTTCCATGTTCTTAGAAAGAAATGTTTATATATGCCTCTTATCTTTTAAAAAAATATGTCATTAACACTGCTGGTCCATGTATGCTGCTATGCAGTTATTACTGGCTTCGCTACAGGGATCCTTTAAGTACAAATAAGAAAAATATGCTCAAATTCTCTCTCCTCTCCTCAGTATCCCCCAGAGGACTGAAACTGACAAGAACACAATCACTTTCCTTGACTTCTGCAAAACCGACATCATGGTACTGAGCAGAAGTCTGCTTAGATAACATGCATTTTTCTAAAGTTTCAGCGTGTGTGAAGCCTAGGTGTGGCACTTTCTAACCTAAATTAATTTACTGTTTGAACAAGACTCTCAGACATGCAATCAACTACTGAAGGGGCTGAGAGGAAAGTGTGTGTTTTATGTTTTGCTTAGAGAGGTTTAATTTTTGACCCAGTGCAAATGTCACGCCAGCAATGTCTGCTAACCATGATGATCAAGAGCATGCCACAGGTTGACAAGCTCCTTTCTGAATACATAGTCATTCCCACTTTTTCACCTCCCCATTGTACTTTCCCTGTGGTGTGGTTTTATGTCCACAATGCTACTGACCATAGACAGCGGCTCATGGTTCTGGGGTTCCATAGAGCCCTCACAGGGGGTCTGTGAAGCCCTGCTGCTAGATACCAACACCAGTGGCAGCAACAAAGATGCAGCAGAAGAGGTGTGGGCAGGTGCTCAAACTGCTCCCTCATTTGCAAAGGAAATGGAGGGGCAATGCAGACCCCAGTGGGATTGGCGGTGGCAATGAACCAAACACTTGCTCCAATCCACTGATTTGAAGAGCAAAAGTTGAAAGCTACTTTCAATGATCAGGCTGAACACTTACCTTCCTTTTTAACCCAACCAGCTGGATTTATGGCAGAATGGGAACCCATGTTCCCAACAGAAGAACCCTAAGGTGAACCTATTGCAGGAATTTTTTTTTTTTTGGCAAAATTTATTCAGAGGGGGTTTGCATTTGGCTTCCTCTGAAGCTGAGAGAATGTTACTTGTCCAAGGTCATCCAGTGCATGAGTAGGGATTTGAATCCTAGTTTGCAGATGCCTTAAAGAAATATTTGAATATTTAAGTAAATATTTGAATATTTAAGTAAATATTTGAATATTTAAATCTAAATTTAAATATTTGAATTTTAAATTAAGTTTCTGTGCTACCCGGCAAGAAATCATATTTACAGAGAGTCTCCAGTAAAGAAACATTAGGAACCACTGATTTAAAGATGAATTCAACCCTCCAGGGCCAGATGCATTACATCCAAGGATATTAAAAGAACTTCAGTCCCACTGGGGCCTACATTGCCCCTCCATTTCCTTTGCATTTCCTTGAGAACTCTAGCAGAACAGGAGAAGTCCCACCAGACTGGAGGGGGCAAATGTTGTCCCCATCTTCAAGAAGGGGAAAAAAGAGGACCCAATATCAATACTAGGAAAGATCCTAGAGCAGATCATTAAACAGTCCGTTTGTAATAACTTAGAAAGCAATGCCATAATCACTAAAATTCAACATGGATTTCTCAGAAATAAAGTTGTGCCAGACTAATCTTATCTCTTTTTACAATACAGTTACAAGTTTGACAGATGAAGGGAATGCTGTGCACATAGCATATCTTGATTTCAGTAAGGTCTCTGACAAAGTTCCCCATGACATTCTTTCAAAGAAGCTAGTAAAATGCAATCTGGACAGAGTCACTGTCAGGTGGATTTGTAATTGGTTGACCGATCGAACCCAATGCTGACCAATGGCTGCTTTGCATCCTGGAGAGAAGTGACTAGTGGGGTACCGCAGGGTTCTGTCCTGGGCCCAGTGCTATTCAACATCTTCATCAATAACTTGGATGAAGGAGTAGTGAGCATGCTGATCAAATTTGCAGATGATACCAAATTGGGAAGGGTTGCTAATTCACCAGAGGACAGGATCAAAATTCAAAATGACCTTGAAAGATTGGAGAGCTGGGCCAAAGCTAACAAAAGGAATTTCAACAGAGAGCAATGTAAGGGCCTGCGCTTAAGCAGAAAAAATGGAATGCACAAATATAGGATGAGGGACATGTGGCTGGATAGCAGTACGTGTGAAAGGGATCTAGGAGTCTTGGTAGATCACAAGCTAAACATGAGTCACCAGTATGATGTGGCAGTCAAAAAACCCAATGCGATTCTTGGTTGTATCAATAGAAGTATGGTGTCTAGATCAAGGGAAGTAATGATACCATTCTATTCTGCTTTGGTTAGACCTCATTTGGAATACTGTGTCCAATTCTGGGCACCTCAATTCAAGAAGGATATCAACAAGCTGGAGTGTGTCCAGAAGAGGGTGATCAAAATGGTGAAGGGTCTGGAAGCCATGCCCTATGAGGAGCAGTTTAGGGAGCTGGGTATGTTAAGTCTGTAGAAGAGAAGTTTAAGAGGGGATATGATAGCCCTGTTTAAATATTTGAAGGGATGTCATGTTGAGGAGGGAGCGGGCTTGTTTTCCACTGTTCCATAGACTAGGACAAAGAGCAATGGATTCAAGCCACAGAAAAGGAGATTCCACCTGAACCTCAGGAAGAACTTCCTGATGGTCAGAGCTGTCCGGCAGTAGAATATGCTGCCTTGGAGTGTGGTGGAGTCTCCTTCTTTGAAGGTTTTTAAGCAGAGGCTGGATGGCCATCTGTTGGAAATGCTGTGATGTGTGTTCCTGCATAGCAAGGGGTTGGACTCGATGGCCCCTGTGGTCTCTTTCAACTATGATTCTATGATTCTAAAGCAAAGTACGCAGCCTCATTTTAGTGGAAAACATAGTTTCTGCATGGTTTTTTGAAACTTGAACTGCATTTGTCATTTCCCGTTTAAAAGTTTCAAATTTTTTTGCTAGTGGTGCAGATTATAATAGGTTGGAGGAAGGACTGGACTCTGATGTGCCAAAAGTTGTCTGCTCTGGTTTAAAGACCTACTATGGTTATCATCTTTGCAGAGTTAATCCCAAAAAGATAACATTAACTAGAGAAGTGGGGAATGTTAAGGGGAGACGACAGAATATGCTTTTCTATATTAGAAAGAATTTCTTGACATTAAAAGTGGTTCATCAATTAAATCAACTGCCGAGAGAAATGGTGAGGTTTTCTTCTCTGGACACGTTCACAAAAAGGCTGGACAGCTCCCTGCTGTGTATGCTTTAGCTTGAGATCCTCTACAGAGCAGGAGGTTGGATGTAATGGCCCAGGAGGCCCCTTCTAACTCTGTGCTTTTATGATTCTAATCTTAGGAGAAGTTGCTAGCACCACATTAAGCTTTGGTGTTTGCTTCAATGTATATGAACAATAAAGTTGATCAAGGGAGACGGGGCAAAAGATGCATTTTTCAAGCATGATAGAACAGCTTTCCAACTGTTATATTTCGCATCATCTGTGTTCTGCCCTTCCACTACAATTCAGGTAGCTATTACTCCTATATAGGAATGAATGATAGATTAATAAGACAGGAAGAGAGTGAAGCATCTCAAAACAGTGGTGTAAGACACAGCTAAGATTCTATTTTAGCTTCAAAGAAGCCCTGTAAAGCAGGTTAAGCTCAGAAACGGTGACCTTCTCAAAGCCAGATGGAATTCAACCTTTTACCAATTTATATATTCAACTGAGCACAGGAGAAGAGCCATCCATGAATGCTAGACAGCTATCCCATGAAGTCATCCCAACAATGAAAACAGAGGAAGAGGAGAAAAGTGTGTGTGTGTGTGTGTGTGCATGCACACACGCATGTGCGTGCACCTTCAAGCAAGGAATACTCAGAGGTGGTTTTGCCAATTCCCTGCTCTGAAATGTACCCTACAGCACCTGGTATTTGTTGATTGTCTCCCATCTAAGTCCTAACCAAACCAACACTACTTAGCTTAGCTTTCAAGATCTAGATACTAAACAAAGCTCACCTTGCTTAGCTTTGCTTCTAAGATCAGGCAGGATATGACCAATTGATAAATAAAGGTGAATTTCCAAGCTTATACATGCTCTTAAAAAGAAGCATAGAAGTCATCCCTATTTAAAGTCATTAAGAAAAAACACATTTAAAAACACAGGTTCCCCACTAACACATTTAATTTAGTTTTTAGTCCAGTTGGATGTAGCCAATTTGATATTAAAACCCATGACACATTATTCAAAGTAGGAAAGATCAACTCTACCTAAAAGGAATAAAGCACTAATTAAAAGAGAAAGCAGAGCATTTTGCTGAGAGGAAATTATGAATACTTCATGGGGATGAAATTCCTCAAATATCAGCTTTGTACACTACTTATACATTGTTTTATGAACACTCTGCAGAAAGAAGCAGAAGGTTGTTGATGAGATATGATGATTATGCCAATCTAGAAGACACAGAAAGTTATCAGAAAATTATGCAAAATGATTGAGTATACTCAAGAATAATGGGTTTAGCTTTTTTGTGTGATTGACTTTTTCAGAAACAAGTATTTTCTTCTTATGTCAGACACAGATATTATGGCCAAATGCTGCCCTTTGCTGTTTTCATTTTTGTTTTAACTTTTACAGAAAACTACATTGTATAAAGCATCTAAAAACAAAACAAAAAAATAAATGGAGTTCAGCATATGTATAAATGTAGAATTCACATAACTGGAGACTAAAATACAGACACGCATATATCAGAAAACTGACCAGAAAACTGGAAACAACTGAGGAGCAGAGAGATCTTGCTGAATGACTCGTGCACTCTCAAACAGAAAGTATTTATTTTATTAAAATATTTTGAAAATATTTCTTTATTGTTGTTAACTGCCTTCAAGTCAACTTCAACTTAAGGTGACTGTGAAAGAGAGATCTTCAAGTCACCCTATCATCAACAGGCCTGCTCAGAATTTGCAGACTCAGCGCTGTGGCTTCCCTGATTCAGTCTACCTATCTGCAATGCAGTCTTCCTCTTTTGCTACTGCTTTTACCTTACCAAGCTCTATTGTCTTTGATATATACACAAAGTATAACAGTCTCAATTTAGTCATCTTGGCTTCCGGGGAGAGTTCAGGCTTTATTTGCTCTAGGACTCATTTACTGGTCTTTTTAGCAATCCATGGTATCTGCAGAACTTTCTCCACCACCACATTTCAAATGAGTTTTCTTTCTTTCTTCACTGTCCAGCTTTTTCACAACCACAGAAATTAGAAACGCAATGGCATGGACAACCCTAAGGTTAGTATTCAGTGATATATCCTTACACTTCAAGATTTTGTTGAGTTCCTTCACAGCTGCCCATTTAAGTTCTAGTCTTTTGATTTCTTGACAGCAGTCTCCATTCTGATTGAGCCAAGGTATGGAAAATCTTTAATTATGTTGATGTCTTCATCGTCTACTTTAAAGTTATGTCACTCACATATAGTCATTATTCTTAATGCTTAATTGTAAAGCTGTCTCTGCCATTTTTTTCTTGACTTCTTACCTGCTACATATCAGCAGATATCAGCATGGAGTACAGTGAATGAAATCACTTTAAAAATATTCTAAAATGTTTAAACAAATAGACAGTTTAACTCAAGCAAAATAAACCTGGCAATCTGACAGACCAAGCTGTGATCTCACTAGGTCCCAGGTTTTAACTCAGAACTGAAATAAGGGCAATTTAGAGCCAGTCAGACCTCTGTTAGCACTTAGAAAGGAATGCCATGATCACTAAAAATCAACATGGGTTTCTCAAAAACGAGTCATGCTAGACTAATCTTATCTTTTTTTTTGATAGAGTTACAAGCTTAGCGGATAAAGGGAATGCTGTGGATATAGCATATCTTGATATCAGTAATGCCTTTGACAAGACCCTTCATGATATTCTTGCAAATAAGCTAGTAAAATGTGAGCTAGACAATACTATCATTAGGTTGTTTTGAAATTGGTTGACTGACAAAAGGGTGTTCACCAATAGCTCCTCTTCATCCTGAAGAGAAGTGATTAGTGGGTTGTCACAGGGTTTGTCCTGGGCCCAGTGCTATTCAACATCTTTATCAATGATTTGGATGAGGGAATAGAAAGCACGCTTATCAAATTTGCAGGTGACCCCAAATTAGGAGGGACAGCTAATACCCAGAGGACAGGATCAGAATTCAAAATGACCTCGACAGATTGGAAAGCTGGGGCAAAACTAACAAAATGAATTTCAACAAGGAGAAGAGTAAGGCAGAAAAAATGAAATGCACAGATATAGAATGGGAAGAGATCTAGGAGTCTTAGTAGACCACAAGCTGAACATGAATCGACAGTCTGATGCAGCAACTAAAAAAGCCAATGCAATCTAGGCGGCATCAATAAGAATATAGTGTCTAGGTCAAGAGAAGTAATAGTATCACTCTATTCTGCTTTGATCCATCCAGTTCTGGCCACCATAATTCAAGAAGGATATTCACAAATTAAACGTGTCCAAAGGACAACAACCAAAATGGCAAAAGGCCTGGAAATCATGCCCTATGAGGAATGGTTTAGAGAGCTGGGTATGTTTAGCCTGGAGAAGAGAAGGCTAAGAAGTGACATGATAGCCATGTTTAAATATTTGAAGGGGTGTCATATGGAAGATGAAACAAACTTGTTTTCTGCCACTCAAGAGACAAGGACATGGAGTAATAGAGTCAAACTACAGGAAAAGAGATTCTACCAAAACATTAGTAAAAACCTTCTGATGGTAAGAGCAGTTCAACAGTGGAATACACTGCCTCAGAGTGTGGTGGAGTCTCCTACCTTGGAGGTTTTTATACAGAGTCTGGGTGGCCATCTGTCAGGGAGTGCTTTGATTGCGTATTCCTGCATGGCAGGGGGTTGGATTGGACAGTCTTCCAACTTTATGATTTTATGACTCTATGATTTTACTCTATGATTCTAAGAGGAGGCATTCCACAAACAGTTCACTAACACTGAATAAGCCTTCTCAGAGGACTTCACATGATTTACTGTTCCCAGTTGTGGGATACTGTCTAGTTGGCTTCACTGTCCCTACCATAGTACTTTGGAGTTCTACAAAGGGCTGAAAAGGGCTGATGGAACAGAATGAGAAAACAGTGTATTAGGAATGAAGGAATGTTGTTCTAACAAACTTTGCTAACAGAGAAAACAAACGCAGATGCAAGGTCATGAGGTTGACAGGCAGGTTCTAAGCCTGGGAAAAGAGTTGTTTTAATTAGCTGTCAAACAGAATGTCCACACATGCACATTTGTAATGCTACAGCTTATAACACACTGTAAACCCAACAGTTCGTTAGTCTAGGGAATAGCCAGAATGTGCTGTTGTTACTTCACGGTTCCTGAAGAAAACTTTTGAAAATCTCTAAGCCTAATTACTAGAACTAGGAGCTAGCCAGTACATGACAAACACAGAAGAATACTCCTCTTCAAAGCAGATATTTATGATTTGGGTACAGAGATTCTACCTAAACATTTGATATTGAGGCCCTAAGCCATTTAAAGCTTTGAGGGCCATTACTACCTTCCCGAATACTCTGAAGGGCCAGGAACAGCAGAGGCAGGTCCCCATTTATCTTGAAAAGATTTGTGTTCTAGGAAGAAGATGGGGTGAGAGCAAATTCGTATTTAAGAAACATTCTCTCCCATGCAAGGTTCGCATATGACCAAAGCCTCTAATTTAATATTTTATTAAACTCTTTTATTTTTTAGAAGACTTAATTCCATCACTTTGCACAAAACTTTGGAGTCTATAAATGAGTTGTCAAACACCAAAAAAGGGTCTAAAAAGGCATGTTTAAGCAAGCAAGACTGTTTCAGGGTGAAACTACATCCTTCCTCCATACAGAAGATATAATTTATATCTTACAAATGACACACTGTCTCAGAGGTATAGGGTCTGAAGATTTGTGATGCTGCAACAATGGCTAAAGCCAGGCAAGCCTGGGTCTAATCTGTGGCTATACAGGAGACTATCTGGGAATCTTTATATATGCCAACTTGAGTTTTTGATGGAAGAAAGGTATAAAAATGCACTAAATTTTATGAAGAAAGTAAATTATATACCTACATGTTTAAATCTTGGCAAAGAGAATCTTTGTTTAACATTTGAGAAGACATCCAAGAGAACAAAGAAGTTTGGGGAGAGAAATGTTTCATCCTGTTCCAAAAATGCATCTAACATCCATGGGGGAGATAGACCACATGACAAAGGAAAAGAGTAGTCAGGGACAGGATTAAGTATTTTCCTTTCCATGATTCTCCAAGTGGTCTCTTCCCAAGCGGCTTTCTCAAGCAAAGCAAAGGATAAATAGCTATGTTTGCTCTTTCAAACAATGCAAATAATGAATAGGCTACATAAGTACTCTATTTGCATATGATGTGATTCTTCAGTCTAAAGTATTGCCACAAAAGTTACACTTAAAATAATGAAATATAAAGGGAAGGCAGAGATTAAGACTGACAACATGAGTGTGCTTGCATCTATATGAAATATATTTCAAGAAAGGGAACAGCAGAAGGAGAGACTGTCTGTCTGGTATAACTTAACTTCTCTCTTACAAAGCCATCAGCCTCAGGCATCGAAACACTGTTTTGCTTCATCATCAATCTACTGTAGTTTTGTCATTATGAGATTTAATATTCTTCAGTGACCTACCTGGAAGAATTTCTCTCTGTTCTCTTTCTTTCTTGTTATCTTTTTATAAAGTCTTTTGCTGCCTTTTGATTTATATTCCAATCATTTCCTAAATCATTTTGGTTTTCTTCTCCAGTCAACAAACAATCAGAATAATTAATACCAATTGGCCTCTAGCTCCCAAAACAAGCTTTACTCGCTAATCTGAGCACAAAGACTTTCAGTCTTACACAGAAAGATCTGTCCATATTTTTATAAAGCACCTTAATAATCTTTCTGTTTGCTTTTCAGTGATTGCAAAATTTCATCCTTCTCATAGCATACTCAAACCTGCCATTGTATTCACTAACAAATGGTCATAATATTGCTCTGGTGCTTTGTTACTGACCAATCCAACCATCATGCATAAGCTTTATCTTGTTAATGTTACTTTCCTTAAGTAAAAATATGTTAATACAAAATATGTAAAATCTAAATGCAACTTCCTCACTCTAAATGACCAAATGCTTAAAAAGCATCCAATAGATCCTAAGAAACGAAATGTCTATGTTAACTAAGCAGTTTTCAAAGATATAGCCATGTTAGTCTGTTTCAGGCATTAAAAGATATAAAGGAATCCTTATGCTAAAAATTCCTTTTTCCTTGTTAGTCTCATAGGTGCTACAGGATTCTTTAATATCTTTTTAAGGTTCAATGATCAATGACCAGAGTCTGATTCACACTACTTTCTGGCTGAACTCTGCAAAAAGGACGAGAGGGGAGGAAAGAGGAGAAGGCATGTTTTGCCAGTTGGCCCTTCAAGTCTCTCTATTCTCCAAAAGTTGCTCCAGAGGTTTAAGGGGCAGATCCATGTTGGGGGAGACTCTGGGGGAAGAGAGAATTATCTGCCTTACTTCTTCTTCTTCAAAGAAGAGACTCTGTTGAATCTCTAGCCCTTCCGTGAAAAGAAGAGCAGTCTTGGATCCAATCATAGAATCCAGAACACTTACTCCAAAACAGTTATTCTCTGTACTCTATGCATTTGAATACATATTGTTCAACTGGAACATGTGCAATTGGGATGTCTTGCTGAAGACTCAAAACCCACATTTCAGAAATCAAACACAAAGAATTTTGTTTCAGTAGTTGTTAATTTACATCTCTGTTAGTTAAAGAATAGTACTGTTCAGATGGGACTTATATAAACAGAGACGGGGGGATAATTCAAAAATAATGTCATCATAAAAGTATTCAAAGCCTTTCAAGTCAGTTTAAAAGGAGGACAAGAAACAGAGAACAGTCATGTAACTTAGAAAGTATTTATTTATTTAATTTGTATTCTACCTTTCTTGCAAAACTGGTACTCAGGGTGACTAAAAATAAAATCCAAAAAAAAGCACACATCCTGTTAAGGTATGAAAACACAATTTAAAAATTATACAATAGGGAGAAATGACAGCACTCAAGCAGTTATAACCATGCCCTTAGCCTGTCTGAGGAAAAACAAGTTTGCCTACCAGCAGAAACCAAAGAAAAAGGAAGCCAACCTAGGCTCCCTCAGCAAGGAGTCCCAAAACCAACGAGCTTCAGGCTACGGAACTGGTTTTCATTGCCAAAACGTGAAGGGAGCTTACGGGCAATTCATTCCTGGTTACCACTTGTTCTGTTCAATTTCAATCAGCTAAATTTAGATGGAAAAATTATTTTGCTGCTGCTATTTACCAGACAGCCAGCATGATGTAGTGATTCAAGGACTGGGCTATGATCCTGGAGATCAGGGTTCAGTTCCCCCACTTGCCATGGAAACCCACTGGGTGACCATGGGCGTGTCACACACTTTCAGTCCCCCAAAGCCCCATGACAGGGTCACGAAACAACTTGAAGGCACAAAATAACAACAGGATCAGCAGCAACAACACTATTTACTGCTAGGAGCCAGAAAGCAACACTATTAAACTTTATCTAGAGCAGGAGTGGGCAAACTGAAGGAGGTATTCTTGTACCTCCCCATACCTAAAATGAATGGATTCAATTACTGCTGATTTCTGTCCAAACTGTTGGTGTCTGGAAAAATTTTATGACCCGTGGCAACCCAGGGTGTGGTGAGATGAAAAACTGCTGTGCTTGAAGGGGGGCTGAGCTGCCTTTAGCCATCTGGGGTCAGAAAAATCACCCAAACAAAGGCAAGCTCAGAAGGCTTTGGGGGGACTTCATCAGGGCTCCAGGTGTTGCAAAAAGGGGCCCTGTGTGCCACATATCACATTTTGCCTACCCCTCACCTAGAGAAATCACTCCAATCTTTCTTCTGCTTATGTATATTAATAGTGAATACAATTCTGGAAACCAGCACAGAACCATTACTATACAGCGAACCACCATCTTCTGTTTCTATGAGGATAAACAATGCAAATAGGCCAGAAAAAAATTCCAAGTCTTAACAAATATCCTTCCTCACTGTCAACATAAAGCAGCAAGACATCATTACGCTGTTTTACTAAATGTGTCCAAGGTGGAACTAGATGTGCTGATGTTTGAAGGCAAAGCAATACTTTTACAAGGTGATGGTCATGCCAAGGAAAGACCATATCTGATCCTCTCTCACTGTGGCATGGAAAGGAAGGGAATAAACTTTGCTGAACCAAATCGGGCTGCAACTGAAGCTTCTGAATACATATGCTGTTTTCTCCTTTCTCCTTTCTCCTTTCTTTATACTCCTTACATTAGGGTGAGCAAAATGCGGCCTTAAGATTGCACACAATCCTCAATCTTCCTCTGAATTCCCTTGTCTGTATCCCCTCTGCGCCCAAGAACTTTATTTTTTAAAAGCTGACACTGGTTTTGATGGAAAACTGCTAAATGCACTATAACAAACAGAAAAGAGAATGGGAGGTACCTGCATAAACTAGGATAGCCAATAGGATTGTCACTATCACAGCCACATACTCAATTTAGCTGTTTTTAGTTCAATATTAGTAGTCAATATCATAGTGAATGAAGTCAATTCAAGTACCTATACTTTTCATTTATGGTGTGCTTTCTGTATCCACTGAAGTTTGGTTGCACTACCACCATGGACACCAAAATCTATGGATGCTCAAGCGCCGTTATATACGATAGCATGGTAAAATGACATCCCTACATAAAATGGAGAACAACTCAAATTAGTGCCAGAGACAGCCTTAGGATCTGTGAAATGATGGGAGGTCACCAGAAGGTATGCCTATATATCGGCAGAGTGCTCAGTGCATAGCAAAATCAAGTTCGCTTTTCGGATTTTTTTTTCAAGTACTTTCAAGCAGTGGGTAGTTGAATCCATGAATGGAGAACCTACAGATGGGGGGGTGGGGGTCAGACTGTATATATTAATATAAATTTAACAGTATTTAATCAAGAATGAACAACAGAACTTTATTTGTTAATTATAATCATGAGAAAACATAAATGAATTTAATTTTTAATTAATGTCAGCCAAAAGTTTAACCTATTTCAAATCTTGCAGAGAAAGACCTGAAGTCACACAACAACAACAACTACAACAACAACAACAACAACAACAACAACATAAAAACAAGATCCAACATGATGTAGTGATTTGAGTATTGGACTGTGACTCTGGAGACTAGGGTTCGAATCCCCACTTGGCCATGGAAACCTACTGGATGACCTTGGGCAAGTCACATTCTCTCAGCCTCAGAGAAAGGCAATGGGAAACCCCATCTGAACAAATCTTGTCAAGAAAACCCCATTGTAGATTCACCTTAGGGTCCCCAAAGGTCAGAAACTGCTTGAAGAAACACAACAACAACAACAACAACAACAATGTAATAATATTTTATGTAATGTAGCCCATTTTACATATATGCAAATAAATACCATCCCCTTTCCCAAGTGAAGTGCCACCCTCAAGGACTTGGCCAGTCTGAAAACTGGCCCACTCCTCCCTTACATAAAAATAAGCAAGATATGATATTGCCACTTTTTTCTCATTTATCTTTTTTTCTCATTTACTAGTTATGAACTGAATCTTTCCAGAGAGAATAGCATGGTACCTTGTGTTTAAATCACAGTGAACAAGCATCAAGGTGAAGATCTGCACAGATCACCTGGGCACTCAGTAGTCCAAAGGTAACCTTATTCAGATTTAGAATTGGCCATTGGCACCAACTAACACGCCTTCATTATTTTCATGCTTTGGTTATTCTGTGCTTTAAAATGGAACGTTAATATTTGTTGCTATTCACTTTCTCCTTGATGTTTAATCACACTGTTTCTCTACCACCTGCTTTGCTCAGATGCTTTAATTCACCACCAAGCTGTTCTAACAAATGTCTAATATTTAGCTTCACAGGAAGAGGAGGCATCTTGGGATTAGAAGAACTGGGGAGCCCCTAGAGGTATAATAGGAAGACTAAGAGTGCAAGTGAAACTTGTCTTGCATATGAAAGAACTATGAAACTATACATATCAGGTGCAGAAACAATTGATGGTTTAAAGAAAAAGCTGAAGTCATGAAAGCAGGTTGAAATCAAAACTGTAGAAGTCAGGAGAGAAAATCAAAGCTTTCAATTAGTACAATGAATTACAAACTCAAAGCAATTAAGTCATTTAAGGAAAATGTTGTGTCAACTGCACCAGAAATATTGCATTATTTACTGAGGAGCAAAATGGACTGCAAAATGGCCCATAACGGTCATGACCAGCTTTTCACAGAGTCATAGAATCACAGAAATGTAGAGTTGGAAGAGACCACCCGGGCGATCCAGTCCAACCCCCTGCCATGCAGGAACACCCTCAAAGCACTCCCGACAGATGGCCATCCAGCCTCCGCTTAAAAACCTCCAAGGAAGGAGATTCCACCACACTCCGAGGCAGCATATTCCACTGCCGGATAGCCCTGACTGTCAGGAAGTTCTTCCTGAGGTTCAGGTAGAATCTCCTTTCCTGCAGCTTGAAGCCAGTGCTCCTTGTCCTGGTCTCTGGAGTAGCGGCAAACAAGCCCTCTCCCTCCTCTATATGGCATCCCTTCAGATATTTAAACATGGCTATCATGTCCCCTCTTAACCTTCTCTTCTGCAGACTAAACATACCCAGCTCTCTAAGTCTATCCTCATAGGGCATGGCTTTTTCCAACCTTTAGCACGCTAGATGTTTTGTCCCAAAAGTCTATTATCCCTGGTCACTGAGCCAGAAGACTGGGACCTGATGAAGAGTTGTAGCCCAAGACATCTGAAGGCATCAACTTGGGAGAAGGCTGATTTTGACTGTCTCACACTAGTTTTTCCACATATTTGCCACATATCTGTGTTCAGCTTGGTTTATCAGCTCAAGCTGTGGCAAGTGTGACTGCGAGCAGAATTTTCCCTTTGCAAGGGCACAGATACTTTTCATAGATACACTGTGTCAACAGGCTGCTCTTTCACAAAGCCACTAACACCTCCAAATATCTGCAAAGCACCAATTTCCTGATTAATTAAGTATGCCTAAGAGTTCCCTAACTGGCAGTGCCTACTGCATGAAGTGGCAAAAGGATGTGGCATATAGGTAAGAGAGGGAGAAAGTAAAGTGTGTTTGTTAGGCTGAGAGGTTCCATTCTTACAATGCTGTTAAAGGTTATTGACATGTTTTCAGAAATACACATCACATCACTGTCTTAATCCCAGATGGATGTTATTATGAACAACCGTTAAAAAGCAAGGAAAAGGAAGAAAGAAGAAGAACCCTGATGCTGAAAATCCAATAAGCAAAGGCACACATTCAAGATATGTTTTTACAACTTCAAAACATGCTGCAGATACAGTTGTTCAATAACTACGCGTTCACAGTTCATCTCTTCTGCTCTACATAAATTGAGACAACTGAAATATTATTTATTTAATGTTTAAAAACATACACAGGAATACTCAGAAGAACATCTAACATCAGAGAGTCTGAACTGGATTTAAATCCCAGGGTATGACTTATCTCAAAGGTTTAAATTAGATTATCTGCTTACAAGAAAGTAGCAGCATTAAAAAGGGTGATTGCCTGCAGGAAAATTAAAAGGGTTGTTCCGAGTGGCATATGTTTCAACTTTAAAAGAATCTGAAATTCAGTCCTTTGTCTCAGTTCCCCCTCCCACTTCCACACCAGAAAACAAACAACTGCAGTAATTTCTTTGGTCATCCCAAACTCTGCTTCTGTATACCATGCAAAACGTTATCCAATGAAAGAAACCATTATTTATAAACCAATTTAAGATCACAAGGTTTCAAGAAACCAAGACTTATTTCACTGACAAACTCCTTCACCAAAACTTCGTATTCAACAATAATCAGCACACGCTGAGGGTGAGGGCAGTATTATTTCTTCTAATTATATCAATTTGGGAAATGTCAGCAGTAACAGTTTTGTAGAGGATATGAGAGAGGTGGAATCTACATCAGGAATGGAGACTGTATTGCTGCTGTTGGGCTTCTCTTCCCAACAATCCTAGCCAGTATAGCAAAAGAATGGTGCATGTTGCAATCCAACAACGTCTAGACAGCCATCTATTTCCATTCCTGCTTTATATGTTTCAGCTATGGGCCTTTAGTTCCCTGAACTACTCTGTTATTATCCTTGCAGAATGAAGATGTACTACAAAAAGACAACAAAATTAACTAAGGATGCTACAGTATAGCTAGCTTACCCATATCCAACCCAAACTAAAATCCGAAATACATCTAGTGGCATTAAAAGGCCAATGTCCTGCGCTGAAGTTATGTTCAATTTGCCTCCTCAAGTACTTAATGCACACGAATTTGATACAGGATTGTATCCCAAGATTGAGGAGAATGCACAGTTGTCCCATCATGAGTTTTTTGTAAAATTTCCTGTTATGAAAGGGTTTTATGTCATCTTTGCTATTTAATCTTTTAAAACATGAGCAGGGAGGAGACCCTTACCTCCTTAGGTAGTGTCTGACATGAACAGGTAAGAAGAGACAAATGTGGCCCCAAAAACTGCAGGGTGAACATCCATACATTCTATGGATCAGACTAGCAACTCTTGTCAGAGAGGGACAAGGTTTTAAGACAACTCATCTGATACCCTTTTGAGGCAACAGGCCTAGGCTTGTGCTATAAGTAAACTGTAAGTAACAAGCAGTAGTCTATATAAAAAATAATGTAGTCCAGATCAATACAACTATCAAATATTTGCTTTTCTTTGTGGGCTCAAAGGATCACTAATAAGGTCACCTACTGGTAAGATTCAAAGCTCAGTGTCTTGGGTTATATGACACCATATCTTGCCAAGCACTTGTCATTTTAATGAAGAAAATGCTGGTAATTGAAATAATGTTATTTCAGCAACTTTCTGACTACTTTCTGATCATCAGATGAGCCCCCACAAAACGAGGCCAACCTGCAACTACCATGTCAAGAATACCTTTGGGGATATCCAGTTTAAGTAAACCATTATTTTAGAAGACTCTTTTTTTTATAATTCCTCTACTTTTAGGAGTTTTCAGAAAAAGCAAGCATACAATAGAGAGATACTGTGTAGTGAGTTAACTGCACTTTGCACCTAACATGGGCACCAAAGATACAAAGATCTGAGGAAAACAAAATCTTTGTGAACAAATTTGTTGGTTTTCTCTAGCACTTTCAATTTTCAGGTAACCCTTTTCTTTTGCAGAATCTTAAATTAAGCTCAAACATCCAGTACTTATTTCTATCACTAACATTTTACTCTTCATAAAGCTCTTGCCTTCCACCCTCTTCCCACTCCCAACCTTCTTCACTCTTCATCTACTGAAGATGTGGTTTGGATTCTAAATTTGAAAAGTGTTTCTTTTTATTAAAAAAAAAGTCACTCCCAGATCCTCCTGAGTCCAAAAACACTCCACAACTGTTACATAATCTGCCAGGTGCTTGCAATCTGGTAGAAGCCTAATTAATGCATCCAGATGCTGCAGCACAGATTATTCAGGATCATCTGGGAGAGAGTATTCTCTGCATTGAAAAACCCAGTAGCAACTATTAATGAAATACATTTTAATTGTAAAGGTCTTTGGTGCATTCCAACTCACAGCTTCCCAAGTCATGGAATCCAAGACAATGTTTTCTTACACAGCGCATCCCTTCTTTCACTTACTGGCTTGCAGGAAAAGAAGAAAAAACTAGCACAAAGTGTGTTTATCATTGTTTTGTTTATGCTGGGACTTCAGTGATTTGGTGACGACACATACTAAAGTGCTAAATGAAAACATTTTGCCTACCTTGGCTCTCCCTAAAATCTGATCATATTTAAATTTCCAATCACAAAATCTAAAAATAAAAATGTCAACCACTGGCTGAAAGATACAGCTGCATGGAGGTAGCCTTTAAATTCTAAAGTCTGTAGCTTTGTGGCCAAATTCATAACCTGGAGAAGAGAGAGAAGCTCTATGTGGTTACACCTTGTTACATAATAGGGTTTTCTATGTCATCGCCATGCTCATATGTATGTATAACAGGCAATAACACTACCATTTTTGTGTAGCCAAAATCCAGTATCTGAGCTCTGGGAAATCACCCTAGAATTCCATGTACATATATCATGTCATAGCACTTGCCCTACTGTTGACTTTGTTTTTTGCAATTAATAGTCAGGTTCAATTTAAGCATCTCTGCAGATAAGGACTCAACTCTCTTTAGCACTTCCTTCTTTGTCCTCTTCTGTTTTACTAGATTAACCACCATATTTTGAGTTATACTACTGTATTTGGGTTAGAGGAATACTCTTATCATCAAAAGTATTTAACTTCAAGCCATTTTCTCCACTGAAGTAAAGAATGTTTTGTGAACAAGACAGAGGACACAAAATAGCAAGCAAGGGGCTTTCACCTCTTACCACTACAGGGAAAAAGCCACACTTAGGGAATGCAAAGGTCAACATGCACTAATTCCATTATTTATGGAATTTTCTTCATTGTGACTGTGGAATCTATATTACTGCGCCTCTGATGTTGTTCCAACAGTAGTGAAGAAAGGGTGCAACATGAGGGACAGTCTAAGACAGTGGTTCTCAACCTGTGGGTCCCCAGATGTTTGTGGACTTCAGCTCCCAGAAGCCCTGAGCATTGACCATAGTGGTTGGGGCTTCTGGGAGCTGAAGTCCACAAACATCTGGGGACCCACAGGTTGAGAACCACTGGTCTAAGAGATCCACCAGATCCAAAGCCTTGCTGTTGTTCTGCCACGATTTTGAAAGGCAAGGAGAAAACATGCCAGCTTTGGAGCGATTGTAATTATTTTTCCTTAATTACCCCCATATCAATTTCAGCCTTGAAAGCCACGATCCCCATGGGGCTTTGGAAGTGAGAGTTTCTGAGTTACTGATTCTCCTTCTCCTGCAGTCTTAGGATTGCTCTATCTATTCAAAAACTAAGGTGAACATTGTGGTTTTCAAATGTTCCACAGCCCCTGGACTGGCACATGAGGAGCTGTATATCTCAATTCATTCCCTCCTCTGTTAAGGTTCCCTACACATGTAGAACTCGTGGGGGGTCTGTCCAGCCTGGCCTTCTACCTATCATGTTCTAACCTTCTACAGGGAAGGAGAGGGTGATGTGCTACTCAAAATGCAGTCTATTTTGGGAACATTAGCGTGACTCTTTGGTTTATAGAAGAACAAAGATATTTGAGCTTGCCACACCAGGTGAGATTAAGGGCAAAATGACACATTATATAGAATAAAAGACTGCCATCAAAGCATGGCAATCTCGCTTCAAATTCTCTATGTGTTATCCCATTCAACTTGCCCTATGGTTCTGTGTAGCACTAAAGCCTTGGAAATGCGTAACCCAACATGGTGCTGTTATCTTCCGTGGCAGTCCCATGCCCTGTGCAACTTACAGTCCCACCCTCAATATGCAACACTAGAGTAAACTATGCAAATAGATAGTAAACATAGAAAAAACCTTAATGTAATATTTACTGATCTTAGCCTACTCCAAGTTACTAAAAAAAAAAACACCAGCATCTTAAGAATTATCATTTAATAGTCCATGTGTAAGTAAAGCTATTTAAACTTGGAACAAAAGATATTATGATACTCATAACTGCAAAAGAACTACTCCCATAAAAATCATTCAATATCACACCCTGATAAGGCTTAAAATACACAGAACCATTGTTTTATTGTTATATGAAAAAACATTTAAGGTGTTCTTTTCTCTTTAAACATGTGGCAGCCAAACAGGTTTAATTGCCACACCTCTTACTTCAGCCTACTAACTGTTCCTTGCTTACACCCAAAAATAATATTTAGAGTGTTATGTGGTTGTTCAAGATCTTTGTGACTGATGCAACTCTTCTGTACTTTCTGTCTTCTCAAACCGTGACTCTTTTTTACTGACTTACTAGCAGAAAGCTTATTATTATTTTAGAAATCAAGTAAAAAAATATACAGCAATTTTCCTAAAGTTCTCATGCACACAGCAAACACAAAGCATAAACAGTAAGCTATGAGCGCTGAGAACTGATCTAAAATTAGCATAGTCATACAACTTGTCAAGCTTCTAACATGTCCATTCATACCACTTTATATTCAATCTTGCGCATATGAAAATGTGCATTTATTGTTGTAATTGTTTAAGACACTAAAATCCATCCAGTTTTCAAAAAAGGATAGCTCAGTAATTCACCCTGGACAAACATAACATTCCAGTCTTCTGGCACTGTACCCAAATGCTTATGCCAGTGACGAACGACAACACCAATTAAATATGTTAACTCAAAGCTTTGCCTTATAAATGGCCCATGTGATCTGTCAAAAATACTACCTGTTATAAAAATCAAAGACCTTCGGACCACTATTTCTTGTTTAGACATGCTACCAGCTAAGCAGAGTCACTTGTGTGAATAAGCACAGATTCATGAACACTGTCAAGAGCAGCCTTGCCATTCAGTTTTATCAAATGGTAATTCAATACCCTAGGTATCATCATACTAATTTTCAGCATGCTGAAATAACATATTCATTCAGTATACCACCATTCTGAGAGACCTGAGCTTTATCTTTTTACACAAATGCCTTGGCTTTGGGGACTGTGGAACTTGTAATTCAAAAAGTAACTTTACTAAGCTGTGCTCAAAACATATTAATATATACACTGCAATGGCAACTTGTCGCATCAGAAGAATTAGCATCTTATTCTGGAGAATAATTCTTTATTTTAAAGTCCTGTTCATATGTTCTTGTCTCTCCTATGGATGTTAGGTGAATTTATGATACTTAAGACTGAATTAGGTCATTCATCTGCCTGGGCTAACACTATTACATGGGGTTAGTAGTTGTTCTCCTCAACTGTCCCAGGGCAAGAATCTTTGCTATAGTTCTTCTCAGACCTACCATTAGACATTCTGATGTTTAAACGACAAAGGCCAGATTTCAGAAATGCAATCTACACAATGCCTACCCACATGCCTATTGACTGCTTAATCCAAATTCTTGCACAAAATAAACAATACATAAACAACACAGCTTTTCTGAAACCACAACTACACACTTTTTTTTCAGTACTTGCCTTTTTGGGTTCCAGTGCAGCTGTAATGCGTGGTACTCCAAGCAGACAATGAAAAGTTACTAGGACAACATCTGTCCTATAATCTTGCACCACAGGAAATACAAAGAGGTAATACAAACCCAAACCATCTTGACAGAAAACAATCCCAACCTCAAATTTCATCCCCGCCCCCGCAAAAAAGACAGAAAAGGAACTAACACTCACAGCTAGGTCTTATACCCATGGTCATCAAAACAAGGCCAAAGGAGTTACAAATTGGCCTTCCTCCCAAAATTCACAGGATTAAAGTCTACTTCTGCTATCTTCTCCAGTTCACATTCACAAACCTCATCACAAACCTCTCTGCGGACAATCAGGTCACTTACACTAAGAGCATGCCAAGGGAATGCTTGACTTGCATGTGATGAATGCCATAAAACTACGTTCACAGTAGACCATTATATAACCTAAGTATTACTATTTCCAGTGCTCAAAAACTGGCATTAAAAACAGTGAAAAGAAATCTTTCTCGCCCTCCTCATTCCCATCACACAAGATAGTTGTAAAGTAAGAACAGGATAAAACAGCTCATGCTGCCCTCTTGTGCTAGACTATCAAAAAGCTAAGAAAAGGAAAGCATTATTTATTTATTCAAGTGAACAAATGGTCATACAAAACACATGTTAAAACGAATATATCTTGCATTTAATGTGGTAGTGTTGTAAAGGAAATCAACTAGTAGAGTGTGGAACTTTTATCAAGCATTTACCAAGATCTCACCAATATACGTAAGAGGGGTACATCTATTATGTAGCTTAGTCTTATGTATTTGCCAGAGCATGGAAAAGTTGCTTTATGAACCACAACTCCCAGAATCCCCCCTTCACCAGCATGGCCATAATGACTGGGAAGATTTTGAAAGCTGTAGTCCAAAAAATGTAGGTTTTCTAGATTCTGGACTAACCATGATTTGCTGTCCTAGACATAAAATGTTTTAAACAAAGTTATGTAAAAAGATCCCCATCAGACACTGAAGTGATGGCTTAAGCTTGACAACTGAAGCTCTACACATGGAGGATACATATAGTGAGACAAGACCAGCCAGCACAAACATAAAGGCTGAAGAAGTGGGGAAATGCTTTAAGACTACATTGAGTAAAACATGGTTAATCACCTTAGTATTATCAAGGATCCACAAGTTCTTCCACACCACAGAATTTCAAATACAAAGAAGATATTCCAAAGGATGCCCTGGACTTTGGAGCAGCTGAAGGAAGCCATGGGCTCTCACAGCTTCTGCCTGCTCCAGACCTCAGTGTGACAATGGGCTGCTCACCAGTATATTTTCTGCACAGAAACGGAAAGACACGGTCTCGTGTCACGCTGAGCTTTGGAGAAGGGAGAACATCCTGTCTGCTCCACAGCACAGCTCAGGGTGAGAGAGCTCCCATATAGTCTTTGCAGAATAGTTGCAATCCTGTTTGTCTATCCCTCTCATGAAAGGGCTAGGAATCTACACCCTGTTCTGGCCAATGCAAGCCATGTTTTCCAGGTCTATTTTAAGCCAAGTTTTCACATCCCAGTTTTTAGAAAATCTTTAACTAGACCTGGCACTTAAGCATGGTTTAAGCAAATCAAGTAATATTTAAGACTTAGATCAGAAATAGGGAAAATGGTCCAGTGCACACAACAGGTATGCCTGTGTTCAGTTAAGTCTTTGATATGCATGTTAGCCTCTGACACCAAGAGCAAAATTTTTTAGCCTTGTGCTCTAATACTATGAAACGCCATGTACAGATTTTTATATTGCATTTAATTCTATGCATTCAAATTTTGAGTTCGGCATGCACCTCCTTGGGCAAAGTCTCCTCTAACAAGACTGAAAAATGGTCTTACAAACAAGCAAGCAAAATGGATTTTATCAGCCATGTTCAACATATTATTTTAAAAAATGAATAGCAATCTATTCCCTATGTCTTTTGCCAAAAGACACCAATTGAAGGGGCTTATTTTCCAGTTTCCCCAACTGACCATACTCTGTGATGCAATGTTGTGATGCCACACATCCATAATTTAGATCCACAACTCTAGGAGAAACTTCAGATATCCGTCTACATATTTTGCTAGGGTGAGAATTATTATTATATCATAATCTTAAATCCATGTTTTTATGATACAAAATAGACTCTCCCAGGGAGGAGGCATTCTGGATTTTCTTCTCTCACTTTATTAAAAATATATGCATGACATCCTTTCCAGAGCTCTTACAAAAAAGCAGTGGGTATACGAAGTGATGGATGGAATGGAGGTAGGGATGAATCATCACTTAAACTGATTTAGTATACAAAGTAAAAAAAATTACGAATAATATTTATTGGTTAGTAAACATTGGTTGATTATTACATTCCTCTGTCTCAAAAATTAAAAAAGAGGTACATTTTGGGCATAGCAGGAAACAGACAGCCAAACATATCAAGTAAGGCTTAAATGGCATACTTCGTCCTTTGATTCAGACTGACAATGAAAAGGTCAGAAGATCTTCCGCCATCACTATCTTTCTCAGCTCTCGTACGCTGCTATTGTTAGCAAATCCTAACCCATTCCATTCAAGTTTACTTCATTGGCTGAAAGACCTAACAAAATATTATCAAGATACTTAAACAGAAACAATATTGACTATCTATAAAAATGAGCACCACAATCTTACGCAAAAGATAAATCCAATTATCCAGATAAACCCTACTACTTTAATAACAAAGTCAATCACTTTGTTATCGTTTTGCCAGTCTGAAAGCCAAGAAGAACACTTTTTATAAACATCTGTATTTATTACTGATAAACCAAGAATCTACTCTGTTTATTTCCCACAAATAAGGGCTGATATTTACCCTGCATCTTTTCAAAGACATTTAAAAAGGCCATGATCTTTATTCTCTAACATGGCATTACCCTACTTCAACCACCAATACAATGACATAAATAGAATGGGATAGTTATATAACACCTGCTTACTATTGAGGGATTTGCTGAAACCTGAAAAGTGATTGCTCTTCTTAGTGTGAATATACTTAAACTGTTTACAGTATAATTCTGTACATGTCTACTCAGAAGCAAATCTCACTGAATTCAATGGGGCTGGCTCTCAGGAAAATCAGTATGAGATCCCAGTCTCAGATTTCTATGTTCATATCTATATTTAGCTCAACACTACTTTAACAGTTTTGGATCCCTTTAATAAAGGAAAAGACATATTCATTCTACGAATATTCAAATGGCAGTTAACAAATCAGAGAACAATTAGCACACTAGATTTTGCCACGATATACAAGGTCAGTGATATCACAGAACTAAACAATGCAATATTTTTCAGGATTAATAAGTCATATGCATTAAGCAGGCATTAACAATTTTAATATACTGCAGGAACTGCATCTTTTGGAAAATAAGCTGTAAAGGGGAAAAACATTTTTTCATTCATTCAATATATTTTGATGAATATGTACTGCATAACTTACCAATAGGGTTTGTGTCAAAAAAGAGCACTGGAGCTTTCAGTATTGACTGAAACATGTTGTCATGTAAAGTCTGAGCAGCATTAACCAAAACTTGAAACATCAGTATATTCCTCAGTATGCTAAACAGTACTGTAATCACAGTGAAACCTGAAAGTAAGTGAAATGAAATAAATGAAATGTTAGGAAATATAACTAACTGGATGCAGAGTGAATTTTAGGGAACTGACTGTTGTATCAGGATGAAAATCTTGCATCACACAAAGTATGATTACACACTTAACCAGAACATAATTATATCATTATTTCTCCAAAATGTGAGACAACCAAATAATGAGACTGGCAGTTTCCAAATGGTTTATCAGCAAAAAGACAGACATCAGTGGTGGATACACTTTCTTGAAACTGGTCTATGAGTGTTCAGGCTAATAAAAACAAGTGTCTAAATTCAACTCATCTCATTTAAAAAAAAATTAAATGGGCCCTCAGCAGACTTAGGAACAGATAGATGAGAATCTTTCTTAAATTTCTATTACACAGCTATCCATTGACTGTCCTCATCCCAAGTCACAGACCTATCTGCCCTGGTGTTTTCAGTGGGCTTCCTTCATCATATTTTGCTGAGAACATAGACCAAATATGTGACCCAAGAGCATGGTCTTCCACTGTAGAACATGCTCCAAAATAAAGTACATCAGATTCCTCGGGCAGACAAGTCAAAAAGGTTCCCTGAGGCCAGAAAATGTGCAACATTAATGCTGATATGGGGCTTTTAACATGCATTTAACACATGGGATTGTTATTTTAAGTATTATCTATAAATAAGAGAAAGAGGAACAGAGACTATATGTTACTAATAAAAATTTTCACCCCTCTGATTTGAACCTGTATCAGTGCTAGCAGAATGCCTTTCCCAATCGAGACCACCATAAGCAAGGGAAAGAGCTGGGGCAGGAAAGAGCTGGCGTTTAGAAGAATTTGGAGACACTACTTTTTAGATGATAACACCCAGAATTTCAGTGGCCATGAGGGTTGGAGATTCTGAGAGTTATTGTCCAAAAAGGTAATTTTCTGAAGCTTCAGTCTTGGCACCATTCCTGGTCTCTTCCCAAAAAGTTAACTGATCAGGAATTTACTGTCTTCCCCAGCCTGGTTTTCAGACATGTCATTGTTCCACATTGCTTTAGTAACTCATTAAAATAGCTGTTGAAACAAGAGCAAAGCTTTGTATACCATGCAATTCACTCTCAGGTTGGTAATTCATTATTTTCTTCTCTTACCCAAAAAACAAAACAAAACACATTCACATTCACATTATGGGAGGTTCATCAAGCACTGATCTTTTTAGATAAAAAGAAAATGGAAACTAATCAGAGACAAATTATGATCTGCTTCTAATCTACCTGTCTGTTCATTTAACAATGGAAGATTTAACTGAAGCAATCCATTTGGAGAAACAAAACCCACAAGTTTATAGCAAGCAATTTTTTGAACACTCAATTTCTGATTTGTCTTCAAAAATCTAAAAACCAATTTAAATCTCTCTCTTCTTAATCTCTTCTTAAACTCGTTTTTTCAACAACAACAAAAAAGTACACCCAATTAGTCTAAGGCCATTTCCACACGAGATGCTATAGCGTGATATTCCACTTGCAACATCCTATGGAATCCTGGGGTTTTCAGTTTCGTGAGGGGCCAGACAGCCCCTCCCAAAACTGCAAACCCCAGGATTCCATAGGACGTTGCAAGTGGAATAATAGCGCTATAACAGTCTCGTGCGGAAATGGTCTAACCAAAAGACAAAGTAGTCTCGATAATCTCCAATAGCACAAATCACTGTGAAAACCTTGAGAGCCTATTGCTGTTAATGAGCTTCTTGCGAACTACAGCCTTAAAATGTTTGTTATGTGTTTACCTGCATACATTCCTAAATACCACTCAATATCAAGAGTTCTTGTTGTGTTTGTTCCAGTGTTTCCATCTATAGTAACGTTCAGCTTTAATTGTTCATTAGCCCTGTATAAATATAACAAAGAGTGAAGACAAAAGAAATTCATTTAAATAAGCTTGTAAATACATAGAAGTCTTGCTGAACTGAGCTATATTAAAAAAATGACATGTCACTTCAACAAAAAGGTAATGGAATTATTCCCACGTAAACTGGAATCCTGTTTAGTGCAAGCCAAAGTCCAACATACACCTGACTACGTCTTTTTTTCTTTCTTTCTTTTCTTTTGATAATTGTAGAGGGTGATACTCTCTTTTCCCTCTGCAACAACTAATATCCCATCCAGGACTTACCATTTTGCTTGAATCCCTCCAGCTATTTAGTCGGGGGGGCTGGGAGGAATCAGAGAACTATCTGGCTACATCTCAGTCAGGTAGGGATCCTGGCAGATCTCAGCAGATGATGTCATCATTCTGCTTCTAGTTATGAGGACACAGTGAGATGCTTCTCCAATCTTTCTCACCACTCTCTACCAGCACACCAGATGGCCGTGGAAGGAAGACTATCACAGCAAGACAGTGAATCCTAGAGGTTGGTGAGAGGGGAGCCACAGCACAGTTCTGCCTATGGAACATTTATGCTCCATTCAGCGATGCAGGATCTCGGACATAGTGTTTTAATACTTTTTGCCAAAAACAAAAAAGATGAGAAGCCAACTCCTTTCAGTCTCCTCCATTTTAGAAAGTGGTTAGAGGCAGTAAGCAGAAAAGTTGATAAATTATTTAAATGGTTGTTTTAAAATGATAGTGTTAATGGTGTTACACGTTTATCATTCTTTAATAGTTTTTATTTTAAAAAAAGCATCAGGCCATAGCACTAACACACTGTAGTACAATCAAGCTTTTAAAAAGGATTTTCTGATCAATGTCACTTGTCACTGCTAAAATAGCAGTAAATAAAATGGAGTTCCCTCTCAAACTTTTATATGTATCATATTATAATGTTGTGAGGTATCCCAGAAGTTATATTCTCCTAAGGCATGACAAATTCACCTGCTTGGCAGGCAACTGACCATGTCAAAATGACACCTTTGAAAAGACGGTTGAACAGTGCTAAAGGCATCTACACCTGTAGAGATTGTGACATGAAAAGGACAAAGAGACAGAAAGAAAAAAAAGAACTGTTTTTTATTTTATTTTAGCATCAGTTTTCATTGATATAAATCCACTCCTTCAGATGCAGTACTGTGTGGTATTAAGGCTACAGTTATAAAGCATATTTATACAATTGTGGGAGTAGGATAAAAAATTGCATCTTTTTCCTTCTCTCTTTCTCTTCTCCCATCCTCTTTTCTGTCCTGCAAAAGACTAACACAACTACTTCTCTGAAAACTGTAGAGACTGTTTTAGTCTCCGTTTCTTCTCAAAAATGTCAGCTTTTCTTTCATTAACCAAAAAAATGGGGGGAGCACTCTGGGAAAACACATGAAGATTACCAATGTAATTTCAAGTAAGGCATGTATCATGCCCATTGTACACCCTTGTTTGCTGAATTTTATTGGAGCTTTATACAATATTACTCTCCACTTACAACCGTCCCTTGTTTTTCTATCACAGGGTTAAGCACAGAAAATCCATTAAGAAGAAACAGATGGAATAGGTGAACAGTACCTTCTAACTGCTGGTGTGAGGAACACTCCATCTGGAAAAAGTTGTGTCAAGCAAAACAAAAGGGCTCTCCCTCCCTGAACTTCCAAATGTGAGCTTTCAGTTGAAGCTATCCCCATGCAACATAGCTATTATCTCCCTGGTGGACAGTGGAGGGGGGTGCAGCACAATCTGCAATGCATCTGGTAACCAGTACAGAACTGGACAAACCTCAATGACCCCTGCACCCCATTTTCCATCAGTAAGACTATAACCGTGTTGAGTGGGGACAACCAGCTGAATGTTGGGATCTAGAAGGCAAGAGACAACAGATACCTTTGTTCCACTTGACCAACCTTTACAGTACCTTGTCCTGCTCCAAAATCTGTTAAGGACTGAAGTCACAGGAACCTGGCAAGCCTCACTGATGCATAGTTCCCCATAGTTTCTATAATCTGAGTTTTTTTCTGTCATGTGAAAATGACTGTTCTAAGCAAGGAAATCTGCATTGCTGAAAGTACCCTATTTTTCAAATTATCAATTTAATTATATATAGGAAGATTTTAAAAGAAATAATGACTTACCAGTAAGAAAGCCACCAGTCCTGAAGCACATAGGCAACCTTGAACAAAATCAGGCAAAGATATTAGGGTTTTATTTTGCCTTGTTTTACCATTACAATTAGAGTTTTAGCCGTAAAGATGTTTCAGTTTGCTTCAGGCCATCTTGAGCAGCCTTCCTCAATCTGATGTCCTCTAGATGTGCTTGGACTACCATCTTTAGATTCCTCCAACTTGTACAGCTGAAAGCTATATTCCAATGCACCTAGAGGATATCAGCTTTGAAAAGGCTGTTCTTTTCATTAGTAAATATACATGATGTTTTTATTGTTAAGCATATGTGAACCTACTTAAAAAAAGTCTCCAAAAGAAACCGCAGAGACAATAGTAAAAGTAGTAGTCGTAGATGGAAGATGAAAACCCTGATGAGCTGTGAGCCAATAAATGATACTAGAAAGAAAGAAGGAAGGAAAATCATAAACAGCATCTATAAACAAGCTAAGCTTCTAAAGAGCCCTTGCCCATGGCATCAAGATTTCCACTAGATGATCTGCCCAGGGAGCTGTACAAAAGATGTTTTCTTTTTTACACCACCAATTACATGAATAAGGATCTGCAGAAAGACTTAGGCCACAAAAAGCAATGTTTGGTTTGTTTATTTACTACCACCATCATTGCCACAAAGCAGGCACAACACTGCATGCTCTAACTTGTGTTTAATTATTGAAACCATTTAAATTTTACAACAAGTTCATTTTTGTTGTCTCTCAGACTGCTTCATCACTCAGAGCAATTTAGAGCAAGCGGGGGTTGATCAAATTTTATCTTGGAGAAAGACAGCACTTTGTAGAGATTTTATCAACAGCTTAATCACTTCAGTATCTGACAGAGTGATCGGGGTTTCAACAGGAAAACCAACCACGTAAATTGGAAAATTTGTGTAAACACTAAATAATACCCAGCATTCCACTTATTGAAGGTGATCCAGTTTGTTTATTTACCCTATTTATTTATGTCTTAATAAGCCCATCCACCCTGCAAAGAGAAGAGACCACTGAAAGGCTCAGGACAGTATCCAGGTATTTAATGAAACTTCCTCACACTCAGAAGACAAACATTATAGTCAAATACAAATACCAAGGAATGAATGTGAGATGCCACTTTTGCTGGGGTGATCAACTGGGACAATTTCACGCCATGAAGTCCTGAAGTACTACTGACAAAGTGCTTTTGACAGGGAGTTTGAAATCCTTCAGAACAGCCAGTTTGGGAGAACAAAGTATCTAAGACATGTTCTTTGGGCTCTGGCAGGAAGATCATTATGCAGTGGGGCACTCAAAAATTGACAAAATCCTTTGTCTGCCCCTCATGCATTACAAACCCTACAAATGCTTCAGGGATGATATGTAACTGTCCAGCAGCTGAAGCACGGGACAGGTAGGTTCAAGGCAGATTCCCAACCACATATAGGTCTTACCCATTTACATTCTCCCTAGACTGCCCCGTTACTAAGATCCCTTGCAGCTAGGTCACAAAGAGAGAAAACATTACCTTAAAATTAAACTACTGTATTTGCTGGCATATTAGACACACTAGCATATAAGTTGTACCCTATTTCAGAACATATTTTTAGGGGAAAAAATTTTTAGTACCTGGCCAAGGCAAAATGCATAGGAAAGGGAGGGGAAGTGAAAGGAGGAGTTGTGCGAGGTTTTCCCCCAGACCTCTCCCTTCAGCTTTACCTCGGCAGGGTTTCCTCCAGCTCCCTCACTTCCATTTTGCCTGGGTGGGGAGAACTCCTTGCCAAGTCAAAATGCATAGGAAAGGTGGTAGAAGTGAAAAGAATGCTAGCGCTAGCTAGCGCTTCTTCACCCCTCCTTCCTGTCATTTTGCCTGAGTGGGGAGAACTCCCTGCCGAGGCAAAATGCATAGGAAAGGCTAGCACTCATGCTCCTTTCACCTCCCCCACCTTTCCTATGCATTTTGTTTCAGTGGGGAGGTCTCCTTACTCAGGCAAAACGATAGGAAGGAGGAGTGAAAGGAGCACTTGCACGAGCACTCCTTTCGCCCCCTCCTTACTTTATTTAGGCCCAGCAGGAGTTACTCTATTTTCTGGGGTATAAGACGCACCCCATTTTCAGAAAGCACTTTTTAGGGAGGAAAAAAGTACGTCTTATATGCTTACAAATATAATAAGTTTTGAAGGAAGGGAGAGGTTTTATTTTATAGCATCACATAAATAAAAGCCAAATGAACAGGAATATAAAATTTGATTGAATTAAGTTCTATTTAAGTTAATAGGACTAAACAGATTTTCAGCTGGTTTGCAATTTGAGCTGTTTAATTCCAAAAAAAAAAAAAAAAAAAAACTTCTGATACATTCAAAAATGTTATGCAGTTTCAAATCACACACCTACACTCAGAAGGAACTTGCATATATTGAAATGCTGTAAGCACAAATCATCAGTAATATTTTCACTTGCAATGCCAAATACCTTACCTGTGCCAAAACATTGAGAGAAAAAAGTATAAATATGACAAAATAATTTGCCCCAGCAGCAAAATACTTCTTATAAATGTTAAAGCCAATTTTCCCCTCTGAACGGCTCTCTTCTGGCAATGCAGTTAGGACGGGTTCCATCTGGAGTGCATAGAATGGATAAGAAAATTAAGGTAAAACATAAAATTGTTAGAACTGATCTCCAGGAAAAAAAAAAGCCTTTCAAGATCACATATCTAACAGTGCAATCCTACTCAAAAGGTAATGCTGCTAAGTTCAGTGAGAATTACTCTAAGAGTTAAGTGCAGAGACAGGAGTGTTGCTTTCTAGAAAACAATTAGTTACAGTTATAATTCCAAGACCCCTTCTGAAGTTAGTTACCACCACAGATGCAATTTTCAAAAATATTACTCTATCATCTTTTGAAAATAACTATAATACTAAACTTGCATTTTAAGACATCTGATAGCTACAAGCTGTTAGTCTGTGGTACAAGGCAAGTCTTCCAGTGTAGCCCATGGACCATGCAGGCCCCAGAGCCCCACTTTTGTGAGTACCTTAAGGAGTACACCTCCCAAAAAATTAAAAATCCCTTAGCTAATTTTGGGGTGACTTTTCCCCTGAACATGGTCCCAAATGACCCACAATTGTAGTTTCACCCACCCAGCCCCCCAACAAGCCTCAAATCCAAAATCAACCAAAAATGCCAAAAACCATGGCAGCTAGAAGTGTCATATCACTTCCATTTCACCCAAAAATGCACAGATACAGGCTGTGGCAGCAGGGTGTAGGACAGGAACTTGGCCCTCACCACCCAAATACTTGTCCACTTGTTATAGAGGTTCACCTTGACCATTTGAGATCTTTCTCTCTTCCCCATTCCACTGCTGCTAGCAATTGAAACTGAAATCCTACACGAGAGATAGATAACATGCAGTCTGCATGCAATCCCAAATCTATTATTCTCTCTCCCAAAAGAATCCCCCTACCCCTGAAATTATAGTGGTGGAAAAACACACCTTTTCTCCCTCCTTATTTTATTGTTAAAATGAGCCCTATGTGATGCACACACCTTCTGTCTGTCCTGGCGTGAGCAGTGCTCTCAGAAGCCTTCTGTAAATGCTATTTTTACTGGGGCTATGTTTCCTCTACTTTTTAGCAACTTACAAGTCAGAGTACCCACAACAAAACAACTACCACCAGCAAAAACAAAAATCCACACCACTACTTCAAAACAACAACCCAAACTGTTTCATACATGTGTCTTGTACTCACAGGAAGAGGTTCTGCAGGCCCATCTTTCTGTGACTGAACTGAAGACTCCATTGACCACACAGAGGACTCTGAAAATGTACGAATCCTCGGCAGCTGGTGCTCAGGGGTTCCTGGAACTGGCAACTGATCATCTTCTTCTGTTTTTTTCAGAAGGGAAGCAAAATCTATTCCTGATCTCAAGAAGTCAGAGTAAGTACCTTTCCCTACTTCCACACCCTGGAAATAAAATAATCACCAGCATCACAAAATGTACAACAGGTCTACAAAATGGGTGATGTCAGACCAAAATCTTTCAAATTAAGTGTACGCATTTCTATAATATTATATATTGATTTGGATCCAGACTTTGCTCCTACTGGCATGAGCAGGGTAAGACAATTTCTGTTCCTTTCACCTTCTCTCTGCACCTGTTCATACTTTAAAATCTATTTTGGATGACTAGGGAAATCTAAGGAATAGTGGCTGTGGTGTAGTGGAGGGATCAGCAGACGTCACCACAAATCTCTCACTAACGTGCACCTCCAACTATGGTGATCTTAACTCAAGCTTTCCATACTCTTCTGGAAATTATGCTTCTATCTGGATCCTCCACTAGATTTGCATCCTCTAAAGACCCATATAGGAGTGTTCATTTATTGTAGCTGCTCACTTGTACATTCTAACCCTGATAGAACACTGATACAGACAACTATGCAACAGTGGTTATGCTGAACAAATAGATAAGTATGAGAAACAGCACTTAATACATTTATGGACATACTATTCTAATTAAACTAAACCAATTTAAATTTAATGCAATATACACTCCACCCCCACACATTCTCATTTTTCACCTTTCAGACCCTCCTCAGTCTGACTTCATCCAAGCCCTAATCTTATTAGTCTCATCATGTCATCTTTTTACTGTACTTGCAACTTCTACTCTGTCCATCAATGCATGTTAACTCAATATGATTCTAGTCTGATTACAGATGTAAAATCTCCAGAAATGTTGATGCTATCAGGGGAAGGATTTTCCCTCTCCCTCCCCCCCCCATGAAAAGAATGGAAATTTTCAGAACAATTGCAAAATGCAATGGTAGGACATTTTAAAGGTTGAAAGTCAGTTTGTTACCTTAGGAACATAAAACACCCTTTGTATAATGTGATGTGGCCTAGAATTGTCATGTTTAATACGTTAAGAGTACACTTGTTCAGAAAACTATTATAAACTCAAATTTCTTTATTTTTGTTATAAATATAGTTACATGGTCCTGAACTGTAAGGAACACCTGAATTATAAGGAATCTCTGATTTTTGCTGGTTTGAGGAGCAGACAAGAGAAAAATCCAAGAAAAACAGAAAAAACCATCATCATTCCTAAAGGAGAGAAAATTATTTGGTCTCTAAGAGTTTTCTGAACAGATATAGTGCACTCATTCCCATAAAATGAACTGAGAAGAAGAAAACAGGACCAGACATTGCAATAATTTGAGATAATATACATATTCTTACAGAGAAACCCACCTTCTACATAGTTTTTAAAAATGATTTTGGGACAGTAACTATATGAACACTTTGTCTTAGTAAGAATTCTAAAAGAAAAACAATCCATAATCCATTTTTTTTTCATTTTTCCTGGAAAAAAATGAGCTTTGGGGGTAAAACCCATGTATCTAGGGAGTGGAGGGACAATTCTGCCACATTTTCAGCCCTCCTGGGCCTTTCTAGATCACCTCTTGTTTTAAATAAGGCCTCTCCTGAGCCTAAAATGGCTCCGGGCAGCAACAGTATGGTAATATTGCATACCACACCCTCAAGGGGGCATTTTCTCAATCTGTAAGTTTTAGTTTGCCCTGAGGTCCTCCAAAATTACCATGGGGAGATCCATAAAGCCCATTGGCAAGAAATATAATAACCTATTTATAATACATAGCTCACTTCCTTATCCCTCATGCATTCATTCATTCATTCATTCACTCACTCACTGATTCTTTACAAAGAGGTCTTTCCTCACAAAATCCTACTCTTCCACTCCCTATGGCATGAAGATAAATCTTGACTTCTGAAGGCTATGCCAGTAGAGTGCAACCTTTGGCGGGTTCTACCAAGCTGGAAGGGCTTCCGCTGGAGCACTGGTGGCATACTGTACATTTCTTTTGAAGGTAAGTATAGAGAAGCTCATCAGCAGAGCCATAGTCACCAAATGACGAACTGGCCACAACAGCTATGAACAGAAAGCTATTGTAGAACAGCTGTGCTCTCCGTCGGAAAAGAGACTGCCTCCACTGATGAAATCATGGATCTTCAAGGTATTCAAGATAAAAAGATAATCTTGGACTGCTTGGAAATACAGGTTGGTTTCCTGACATTCTGGCTACAACAAACAAACATGTATGGGAGGCTTCTGATTTGCTTAGTCCCTCCCACTTGCAAGAGGAACTAAGTGGAAAACAGTTGGACAGTTTGCACAAACACTGCTCTTACATAATAAGCTCAGACTCTGTTGCATCTAAACTTTACCACTGAGATTAATGAAAAAATGAGATCAAATGTTCTCTGAAACCACAACTAAAACTACCATGCCAATTAGCAACAATGCTTTAGCGTCTTCTGTAGTTCCAAAGTAGCCTGCCATGCTGAATAAGATATTCTCTCAATTGCCCAAATCTTTTCAACTTTAAAAATGTAGAATACATATCATAAACCAAACATGTTTTCACCTACCTCTTTTAAAATTAGGATCTGGTTTGCAGCCTGTAGGTATTGCAGCTGGTGAGTCACTAAAATACACACCTTTTTGTGCAACGTCTGGCAAATACACCTGCAAACAGGAACAAACTGAGTGAAATTCTAACTTTCAAAAAAAAAGATTATTTTGTTCTTAAAAAATAAGCATGAAACACAAATATTTTAATGTCTAACAGAATAATTTAAAGACTCAGTTCAAATCATCTCTGGATTTAATTCTATCGTATTTCACTGCAGTATTGGACGAGTGAAGCTGAAAGCAGTTGGGTTGCAGGGAAACATCCCTTCCAAATTATTGAATCAGGAAAACTGAAACAGAAGAAGAACCAGAGTCTGAACCATAACTGAACCCTGGAAAAAAACCAATGTTTAGAAAAGTTGCTTCTTTGGACTACACCTCCCAGAAACACCAATGCTACCAAAATCCTCCAATGTCGCCACAAGCATTGTTAGCTGGGGCATGCTGAGAAGCAGTTCAAAGAAGTATCTTCTCCAAGCTCTGGTCCTTTCCTCGGTAAAAATATCTGAAAAAATTATAGGTTAAATCTTTTCCCACAAAGCCGGGGAAGTTATCTGGTCACAAAGCAACTCATAGGCTTTTTAATTTTTTTTTATTTTTACAAAAATAAAATCTTTACAAATTCATATCTCTCCTAAAAAACAGTTATACATAAGAAACTAAACAAGACCATTAACTGAAACATAGTACAAGATACACTCATAGGCTTTGAAGTAGACATTGCAGTGATATTTTTATCAGCCTAATCTAAAAGCACAAAATATATCATACTAGCTCTTGAAGTTCACTGGCTAGCCAGTGGACTTTGAAAAGTAGCGTAATGTATTTTGCACCTTTTGGTTGATCTAATATGAGTATCATCAGAAACTGTAACTTGTATTTTGTTTTATGATCAACATTGCTAAACCTGGATTTTTTTTTTTCTCTACTGGCTTTGACCATCACATAAAACTTTTACAGAAAAGACAAGCATCTATTCCACTCCACAAACTGCAATGAAACTGACTTGAATTTGAACCTTCTGGATCTGGGCTACTAGAACAGCCTGCAGTGCTATCATAAAGTTATGTTTGTGTCAGGAGACAGCATCTTCCACAAGGTTCCATTTTGGGATTATCATACTGATATTTGGGCTTTTTTTTTTTATTTTCCATAGACTTGTGCAGTACAAATCCATTCACAGAAACTTAAACATGCAGTACACAAACACATACACAGCAAAGATGTGTAATTTCAATCATAGAAATCTAAATGTAATCATATGTAAGTAAAGCTGCACCCATATACTATATATACATAGACAGTCAGAAAAGTAATATAGCTATAACACTAAAACAGCTGTAATAACAGAAAATTCTTTTAACAGGATTTGCTGGAATATGTTCTGTTACTGGAATACGTTCTGTTCTACCTATGTGGTTCTCGGATTCCTGGGGCAGCTGGGCTCTAATGTGCTGAGCCAAGAAGGAGGCAGCAACACAGTATGACATGCAGGCAGGGCTCTAGGCCATACTTTATGTTGCAGATAGGAAATCTGTGATGCTCTGGATATGACTGAACTAAAATTAATGCAATGCTAAATCTTAAAGTTATATTGCTCTCTTAAAAGAGAATTCACAGCCCTCTGTCAGACCCACTGAATTTAAGCCTGCTTTTCTGTGAAAAAAAGGAATGGAAATGTTTCAATTTTAAGGTCAAATTATAAGCATGCTACAGCCAGTCCTGCGCTTTGTTTCCTGATACAGTGAATTTTAAATATGCGTAACACGAACAAAACAAAGTGGCTATTTATTTCTCATCTTACAGAGCAGCACTAGTCTTGCACAGTAATTTCTAACCTTATGTCTGAAAAAAAATAATATGGAAATTTAGTCCTTAATCCATCATACCAAATTTGGTACCAGATTTATCTCAAGGAAATGATTTTGCTTTAGTGAAAAGAGCCAAACAGAAATCTCTATTTTCAGAGCTGCTTCCCCTGTGTCTAGGAGATATGAACGGTGCAACACACCAAAAAACCATACTGGCTTAAATAGCATAAAGAATATTCTGCAATACAAACTCTTATTTTAACTCATATACAAAACAATTAACATGTGGTCTTGTTCAGGAAATGCATGGTTTACAAAATGAAATATGGAAATAGATTGTTTTGTAATATCAATCTGTTATGGTACAACAAAGTCCTGCTGGTCGTATAGCTTGTGGCAGACTTTGCTACATATTGGCTCCTCTCAGGTTGTATCACCGCTTCCTCATACTGATAAATCTGCGTTTCAGCATAACCACACTGTATTGTTAAAAATTACACTGCAACATAGACAAATTCCTCAAGAATTTCTCACACATATACTATGGGTGATGCTGTATTTTAAAACCAGCAAACATGTATACTCAAGCTCTTGTTTGCTAAGGTAAATTGCTTGGAAATGTTAGATTTTCAGACTACAACCGCCAGAATCCTCCATCAAACAAGACAAGTGACTATGCTGCTCGAGATATTCTGGCAGCTATACTCCTGCTCCCCTCAAAAACCTCCTCCAAACCCTGGCAACGAATATCAAGGAACAAGGCAGCACTGAACAAGTTCAAATTAGTGCGCGCCCATTTCTGCCCCATGAGTCTCCCTTACAAATGCCAAGCCCTGCACCGCATCAGTGTATAACAGAAAGGAGCCAGGTGTGAGGATTCAAACATTTAAACTAGACACACAAGTAATGCTTTTAGGCTAAATTTTAACTCTGGTGTGGGCAGCTACTCTTACCTGTATACACATACTGGCTGGACCTGACAAATGATGCCCTCTATCCCTGAATTATTTTGCAAAAAATGTTAATTGAAAAAATAAAAAAAGAAGAACGGTTTAGAAAGTTCCCCCATGCAGAGGATGGGCAGGGTAATTGTCACCATGTTTGGGGGGCTCTTTGTTCTGTTCTACTTCAGGGAGAGGTCTTTTTCTCAATCAAGAAATGTCTAGAAGTCACTTCAAGTCTGGAGGGAAACCCACCCGCAACCTAAAAACATATGACCAAAATGTGGCAAAATTTCTCTCTTGGACCCCTAGAGGGGAAAAGGGGGCTTTTTCAGCCCAAACAGTAAGGACGCTAGATGTTGCCCACCCCTGCTTTTACCGTATATGTAAGTGGCTTTTTTACGGTATCATGCAATTTTCCAACTATGACAAGAGCAAATACCAAAATTACAAAGCTGCAAAAGTGCATGATATACCAAGTGGCCCATCAGCCTTTCAATTGCCTTTTCAAACTAAATAATGTGACATTTACTACTGTTCTTTGGGCGTGGCCTGTTCAATAAGTGTAATGCCCTACACAACATTTTAAAGCACCTTCTGGAAACACACACAGCCCTACATTATCTAATTGCAAAGGCAAAACTGAAAAGCCTGGAAAGGGAGACCACTGTAGTATAAAAAAGCCACTTACCCATCCTTCGCCATGTTACTACTATGCTCTACTATGGTTCTATGGTATGCATAGCAACATCACCAGTTGCATATGTGTAGCACAGGGCAAGTTTATTCCCAAGAATAAATCAACAGATTTTTGACTTCAGTAGACCTGAAATGACAGAATTAATTATAAAATGTTGAAGGTACACACACACATACAAAACCCCCAACATTAGCCTTCCTGTACCAACTACATACAATGTGCTTTTAGACAAAGGATACCGAGTTTCAGAAATACACACGAGAGGAGGGAGGGAGAGAGAAGGGAACTGTAAACCATTCCTGCAACTATATCATCAAATGAGTGGATTTGTAACATGCTTGCCTTTCTAACAGAAAGCAGAAAAAGACGCAGGTATTTAGGTATTTGTTTGTTTGTTTCTTTACTGGAAAAAAAAGTATAAAACCAGTGGTCTTCCCAAGTTCTGAATCAGAGAGTTTTATACCAATGATGCTTGAGGAACTCAAATTTTTGTGGACTGCAACAAAAACTGACCCAATCTACACTTCCCAGACTAAACTACAGACGGAGATTAAATATCCACCAAGATTTACACTTCCCAAATGTTCTGATACAGCAAAATTGGAAGCCTTGGACAGTAAATGTTTAGCTGAGGGCATGCTACGACAGTCAAATAAAAAAAACCCAAAAAACTAAAGACACCTAAAAGGTTACATACTTTTCAAACAGATGCCGGCTAACTTCTGCATCCACTGCACTCAGCGGATCATCCAGGAGGTAGATGTCTGCGTCTTGATATACAGCTCTAAAAACACATGAAGAAATAGTAGTAGCCACTGGCAAAACAGGTTTTTAATCCATGAAGGGTTTCCTCTCTCTTGTTTAAGACCATCTGACAACCACTGCCTCAACTGACAGTACCAACTAGAGCAAATAAGTTGACTCATTTATTGGATGATGACTCAATACTTTTGTTAATTTCATTGATTCAACGGGTCTGCTCTAGTTGGGAGTAACAGTAGGATTCAGGCACAAGGAATTACACTTGGCCCTCCACATCTGCAGGTTAAGCATTTGCAAATTTGATTACTGGGGGGAAGAGGATAGGACAGGAGAAAGGAGTGCACGCGTTCACCCACTCATGGTGTGGGAGGGGGGAAGTGGATGGGATGGGAGGTGGGAGGGCACACACATTCACCCACACACTCATGTGGGTGAGAGGAGAGAAGGGGACTGGACAGGAGGAGAGAGGATCATAGAATCATCGAGTTGGAAGAAACCCCAGGGCCATCAAGTCCAACTCCTTGCTATGCAGGAACACACATCACAGCATTTCCAACAGATGGCCATCCAGCCTCTGCTTAAAAACCTTCAAAGGAGGAGATGCCACCACACTCCGAGGAAGCATATTCCACTGCCGGACAGTTCTGATCATCAGGAAGTTCTTCCTGAGGTTCAAGTGGAATCTCCTTTCCTGCCGCTTGAATCCATTGCTCCTTGTCCTAGTCTCTGGAGCGGCAGAAAACAAGCCCGCTCCCTCCTCAACATGACATCCCTTCAAATATTTAAGCATGGCTATCATGTCCCCTCTTAACCTTCTCTTCTACAGAATAAACATACCCAGCTCCCTAAGCTATTCTTCACAGGGCATGGTTTCCAGACCCTTCACCATTTTGGTCGCCCTCCTCTCAATACGTTCCAGCTTGTCAATATCCTTCTTGAATTGAGGTGCCCAGAACTGGACACAGTATTCCAAATGAGGCCTAACCAATGAAGAATAGAATGGTACCATTATCTCCCTCGATCTAGACGCCATACTTCTATTGATGCAACCAAGAATCGCATTGGCTTTCTTGGCTGCTGCATCACACTGGTGACTCATGTTCAGCTTGTGATCTACCAAGACTCCTAGATCCCTTTCACATGTACTGCTATCCAGCCACGCGTCCCCCATCCTATATTTGTACATTCCATTTTTTCTGCCTCAGTGCAGGCCCTTACATTTCTCTCTGTTGAAATTCATTTTGTTAGCTTTGGCCCAGCTCTCTAATCTGTCAAGGTCATTTTGAAATTTGATCCTTTCCTCTGGGGTACTAGCAACCCCTCCCAATTTGGTGTCATCTGCAAATTTGATCAGCATGCCCACTACTTCTTCATCCAAGTCACCGACGAAGATGTTGAATAGCACTGGGCCCAGGACAGAATCCTGTGGCACCTCACTAGTCACTTCTCTCCAGGAGGAAAAGCAATCATTGTTGAGCACCCTTTGGGTTCAGTTGGTCAACCAATTACGAATCCATCTGTGCATTCGTTCGCTCACTCATGTACACGGGTGGGGGGAAGGGGATAGGAGGGAAGGTGCATGTTTCATTTACTCACATAGGTGGGAGATGTCAGGGGATGGGATGGGATGGGAGGAGGGTACACACATGCATTTGCTCACCCATTCATGCCAGGGGGAAGGCGATGAGCCAGGAGGAGAAAGGGTACATGCTCATTCACTCACTCAGGCAGGTAGGAGGGGGAAGGGGATGGAACAGAAGGAAGGAGGGTCCACACATTTACTCATCTGAGCAGGAGGGGGAAGGGGATGGGAGGACATTCACCCACTCACATGTACATTTACCCACTCACATGGGAAGGAGATGCGGCAGGAGGACAGCACATGCAAGTTTGCCCACTTGTGCAAGCAGGAGGAGGGAAGGGACGAGACGGGAGTAAGAATGGTGCGCACTTTCACTCACTCACATGGGCAGGAAGGGAGAAGGGAATGGGATGGGTGTCTCCTTCTCCCTCCTCCTGTTCCCCATCCCATCTTTTCCCCCTCTCACCCACAGGAGTGAGAGAAGGAGGGAGGGAACACATGTGCAGCCATGCCCACACCCATGGGGAGCTTATTACATTTACCGTTTTTCCACTTTCACGGGGTCCAGCATCCCTTACTCCCTAACTCCCATATTTCTTCATCGAAGGGCTCCCATGGCATTTGGGATGTCTGGACAAGGCCTTGCTCCAGGTGCCATTTTACAGACAAGCTTAGTCTGGCCAACAAAAGAAACAGATTTTCTTGGTGGCAGCTGTCTTCACTCTAAAGCTTTGACAGGACAAGGTCACACAACCTTTTCACCACTGTTCTTTTAAAGGCAGGTTAAAACATCTCTTTTTTACAAAGCCTTTAAAATCACCAGCTCACTCTCTTTGTTTTGTGCTGGGTGGCTATTATTTTTATTGTTGGACTGATGTTTTACGTCGTCTGACATTACTGTTTGAATTTTTTAAAAAATCTCTCCACACTACTGGGAAACACATAGATGAATTAATGGCATCTCAATGCTTAATAAGCGGTAAAGATCATGACTGTTACTACTATGGTTCACTTCTAAGAGAAGTCATTTTACAGGTTATGGATCTGGGCCAACCCTATCATTAGACACAATGAGGTAGCTGTTTTAGGCAGCAGATTTGGGACACTATGAAATAATAGCAAATTGTTACTGATTTATTTGCCATATTCTTTTCATTGCTAGAGATGAGAAGAGGTGTTTGTAGGATTTTCAACCTCATGCGCCAAAATAACTTGGCTGGATCTGGGCAATGCACACCTTGATTTGGGAAGCTTGTAGGGACCTCAAGCATCAAAATGTCTTGGGCCAGCCGTGGTATCCATTAAACTGGACATTCAGTGCCATCTGTGGACTGAAGACCACAGTAGAAAATACAGGAGTCTTTTTACCTGGCAAGATTAACTCTGGCTTTCTGTCCTCCGCTCAGTGTAACTCCTCTGTCTCCTATCATTGTCAGATCTCCATCTCCCAACAGTTCCATGTCCTATTAAAAAGAGAGGAGAACCATTTTAAAATATTGTAATAATAACCAGTTCACCTGAACCAGTATAAATCCAGTTAATCACCTGAAAATCCCAAAAGGAATATAGTTACTGATGGGTCAAGTTATTGTCTCAATCACCTTGAGTAACTAACTCTATGCCCATAATGGACAGTACTTGTTGCTTTGTTGATTAGAGCCAGATAGTAAGGCATGCTGGGATCCCAAAGAGATCAATGTGGAGTTAATAGAATTAACAAAACTCTCAACTGATTTTAGCAGAAAAAATTGCCAGTAACTCAGACTCGATGCAATAGTAATTCATTTCAATTACAGTATAAAATATGAAATTAACCTCGGCTAAAAAGATTTTATTGACTTAATTAATTTATATCCCTCTTTTCTCTTTAGACAGGATCCAAAGTGGTTTATAACATTTTTAAAGTATAGTTTAAAATCTTACAATACAAAAGTTAAGAAAAACAACTGAACAGCTATATTAAAAGCACAGAATTAAAGCTGCACACCCAACTGAAAGCTCATTTTGGTACATGATTTAAAAGCCAAAGTCCTGTCAAAATAAAAAGGCTTTTTGCCTGCCAGTGGAAAGACTGTAAAGGGGGAGTCAACCACTTCCTGTGGGAAGAAGTTTTACAGTATGAAAGCCAATAAGAAGGATCTCTCCCATGTCCTCACTAAATGCGCATGTGATGGTGATGGGACTGAAAGAAAGTTCTCCTACAAGGATCTTAAGTTTGGCCAGACTCATACAGGATGATAAGGTCTTTCAGGCAGTTTAGACTCAAACTATGAATTCCTTTAAGGGTATTACCAATGCTTTAATTTCTCCCTGGAAACAGACCAGTAGCCAGCAAGGCTGCTTCAATAAACGAGTTATATGTTCCTTGTAACGAGGCCCAGGCAGCAACCTAGCTGCGGCATTTTGGATCCACTGAAGTTCCCAGAGAGTTTCCAAAGGCAGCCTCAAGTAAATGGTGTTATACTTACCCAAACAAGATATAATTAAAGCATTTGCAACCACAGCCAGATTTGACATCTCCAAGAATGAGAGCAGCAATAGTTCTAGCTGGGCAAACACACTCCTGGCTACTGCTGAAACCTAGGCATCTAGGCTCAGGGTTGAGTCCAGGAGTATGCCCAAGTTCCAAACCTTAGATAACAGGGGGAAATGTCAACACATCCAGCACAGGGCAAACTATTATGCTTCCACCTTGGTCTTCCCATCTCCAGCAAGGATGGTGTAACACCTGCCTCCTTCACGCAGCTCACATAAAGATTACTGAAACAATGGGACACACTTTGAAGGGCTATATAAATCTCAACTTATCTTCAATCTAATACTCATTGTCACCTAAAAATAGCTAAGAGTGATATATGTGCAACATAATTGAAACAACTGTGGCCACTGCAAAATAGGGGTGGGGGACAGTTCTCTGTGACACCCTCCTGCTGTCCTGCCATGGCCTGTCAAATATAATCTAGAAAGTTGAAGGAAACACCAGAACAGATGGGCAGGGAGTGGGGATGGAAGTCGACAACAGGAAGTGTCAAAAATCACTTTCCTTCAAGTTCCAGATACTTCTGTCAAGGAGGGAACCACAACCACACACAATCTTTATCAGTCTATTTTATGAGTCAACAACTGATGAATGCAATCAGTGTTCTTCAACTACTGATGTATAAAGG